>AYEL01081541.1:0-27329 GCA_000484575.1 Olivierus martensii | reverse complement strand
ATTATTAGCATTTCGGTTGCATTATAAATTTAATTTATAAATATAAATATTTTTTTTTTTCAGGTGAAATAATTGTGATAAATGAATTTTTTCCGATATTTTAGAAAATTAAATGAATAAATCCGGTATAGAGAACAACGAAAAAGAGATAGTTGTAATCTTATGTAAATGAAGTGAACGGAAATAGTTTAACAGTAAAAAAAAGAATAGACAATGAAATTATTTAACAAAGAAACTTCACTAAGCTTAGAGTTTAAGACAGTTCTGATCCGATAAACTCTTTCAGACATTACACAATAGGAGTATTCATCAGGAAATGCGTTTAAATAATTAGAATTCTTAAAAAGGAGGTTACCTATAATGTGCTAGGTGTTCGATTAGTAAGAATAGCAATAAGATAGAGACTTTACATTCAATTTACATTGCTGCCGGTTCTAAATAATTTGACACAAATAATGAAACCATTTAATGACATGGATAAATTTAATTCTTATAGAGTTATTTCAATAAATTGAGGGAAAAAGTAAGAATATAAATGTATGTGGTGACGTGAAAGTCTTTCCACATCTATGGATTGATACACATTAATAAAAACATCATAGAGAAAAGGAAAAGTTTATTCTACATCCAAAAGCAAAGAACATGGCGGCCAAGAATTCGTGTTGCCAACTGAACAAAAATAAAATATAAGTAATTAATAATTAAAAAGAAAGATATTTCATTATACCATATATATTTTAAACTACGCAATTAAAGTTTATTTTAAATTAATATGTTGTTCGAAATTTGTTTAGAAATAGCAAAATATGGCCCAAAGTTGTTAAGTAATGTTGAATTTCTATGCAAAAGTCTTTTCTTGAAAATTCCATTAAAACAATAAATATCAATTAAAGTTTATTTTAAATTAATATGTTGTTCGAAATTTGTTTAGAAATAGCAAAATCAGGCCCAAACTTGTTAAGTAATGTTGAATTTCTATGCAAAAGTCTTTTCTTAAAAATTCCATTAAAACAATAAAAATATTCAGTTAATTCGACAAAATATGCAGAGGCAAAAATGCAATGTTATGGTTGCATAAAAATATACTGCAAGGGAAAAGTTTTTATCTCGAACTTACGAAAGTATTAAGTTTTCCTTTAATGGTGCAGAATTTGACAAAGTTACATAGAATTTAAATTAAGAAATAGCTAAATTTGTTAACATTAGGAGAAACAGTGAAGAAAAATATCAATATGTTTAAATTATTATGCTGGAAAGGAGGGAAAGTTTTTTATGCGAAAAATATTTCTAATCATTTCTAGTACCTAATCTTCATGTTGCATTTGTGAAGAATCATCGAAGTTGCTTTATATTCTTATCTTAGTAAATATAATGTCATGGTGACATAACAATATGAGACAATTCGCTGAATTCCACTGTTAGATCGTATTGGATGACTTAAATAGATGTCGATGATATAATAAATATACAGTAGATAGCCTCTGAACTGTTATCCTTTGTGTCTCAGAACCCATCTTAGAATTATTATACTTGAACTAATGTTATTTCAACCTTAAATCTTTATTAATTATTGAAGGATTCAACAACATCCAAATCGGAATAAAATTTTAAGGATTAAACAAGTTTTCGTAATTTCTGAAGTACTCCAACTTCTGTTTATATGGCCATGTAATAAAGCATTCACTTGTCATCTGGAAGGTGAGTTCGAGTCCTGGTTTTGCGTCTTTACATATTTTCAAATGAGAATCGAAGCCAATTCATTAAACTCCATCCTTCATGTTTATCTTTATTCAAGAGACAGTGGGTATATTCGATGGTTTAATTATTTGAAAAATGAAGGACAAGTGAGAAGATTTATAGGAAAGGCGAGAAAAAAAGGAATGGATTCTGACAGAAGAACAGTGATAGGAGACTTTTGGAAGAAAGAGCACACCCTTTAGTTGCCTTTAACGACACGCGGAAGAAACTTGGGTGAGTTTTGCCTCATCCCTTGGGCCTCATTCTTCATCTGATGGCAAACCGACACGGTTGTGGACGACTACCTGTAGTGATTCTGATATATCTTTCCCGTTTAGTAACTTCTAATTGAAAAATGGCACAAAACGGTCTGATTCTGATTACATTTATCACTATATCCCCACGGTTGACTTCACGGCTTTTGATATGCTGCCAACTTTTTAAGGCAATTTCTTAATTTTTGGATCTAATCGTTTTCATAAACACGCAGACACTGAAAGATATTGCTTATTATATTATTATTATAATAGATAATATTTTTATTATTGTTTATTAAAATGTATTTTATATTAGAAAATTAATTATTAAATTAGTTAATTTTATTTTTAAATCCTTCATCTATGATAATTCAACGTAATACTGAACTTTACAATATAAACAAATTATACATAGTATCAATAATTTATTATTATTTTTCTAAGTTTATTAATAATTGTAATAAAACAGATATAATAATATATATTAATTAACGTTAACATAGAAAGTTTAGCAGTTCGGAAAGAATTAATCTAATAATCTCTCCTAATATATTCTTTATTTTGGAATTATTAAAGATACGATTGATAATTTTGATGGCATATATTAAAATATATGTCATCAAAATCATCTTTAGTGGCATAATCTAAATATTGAATATCATAGAAATATCTAGTTCCATAATTATTATAGAAATACCACAGTAAACTGAATGTCCACCAATTTTAAAAGGATGAGTTTTCAGGATAATAAACTTACTTTAAATTTGCTAATAATATCCCAATCATTTGCTAAATTTTATAAATTTCTACGAAACAGTTTGAAAGTTATTATTGAAAAACCTCTGAAGTTTTAACTTCCGCCATTTTTTAATTTTTTGAAGATAAAGGATAAAATGACGTGGCATCGAGTTATTTTTAAAAGTAGAACATTACAAGAGAATTTGGTGAAAATCCGCTTACCAGTATAAAAGTTATTAGCGAGGATATACGGGCAGCATGGCGATCTTATGATCACCATGCTGTTTGTAGCCTTTCTTCCTTTCGGAATGTAGGCTATTGGAAGATAGGATAAAACGAAAAATAACGTATAGATAAAGTTTTACTGATAGTAAATAATATTATAGTCATTCTTTTACAGAAAACTTTTAAATGATTCATCATAACTTTCATGTGCAACAAATAGTTTCAAATACTGTATGTAGGTCTTAATTTTTAATTCCGCCACTTTCTAGCCAAATCTTTTGTAAACAAATTAGTAAAGATCGATTAATTCGCTATATGAATATTTTATTATCTGATTTTTCATCACCATCAATAAACGGATTTCAACTATTTTTTTTTTTTTACATTTTATTCCAGTTTATATACGAGTACAAATTTCATTCATATAAGAAAATATTTAATTTGAATTATCGTTCTGATGTACAGATACAAAAGACAAACATAATTTAAAATGTTAATACTGATTTATTCTATTTTGTAATACTGATTTATTCTATTTTGTAATGAAAGTAGTTAAAAAAGATTAATAATGTATGAATATTTAATAAATAACATAATTATTTCATAACACAATATGCATTTTTCTTGATTAATAAATTATTCCAAAATATAATCCATCAATTAGTTATTTAATAACAAAAACAAAATCATTAAATCAAAATTTAATGAATTGAACATAAATAAAACTCTATTTCCTGATTTTATTCGAATGATTGTATCTTATGTTTGGCCTATAAATATTATCAGACTAAATTTAATGTTTATTTAGACTGATAATATTATCAGATAAAATATTTTAACTAAACATTATATATTTCATCCTATAATGTTTTATATTGAGAGATTACACTTTGAAATTAGTAAAATTGAGCAAAATACGAGTCAGAATACATTTAGGAATTTTTAAAGATTTTTTTTTATAATTTATAATATCTAATGGTTAGAAGAATGAATATTTTGATAGTTGAAAAAGTTTTCATGAAATATTATAATAATAAAAAATTTAGTTGTCAAAATACTGATCGGATCTTGACAAAGAATTTATACATTTGACAAAAATCCCTCTTAATAATCGTAAGAATTTATACGTTTGACAGAAATCCTTCTTAATAACTATAAGAAAAGTCACTTCTCTCGAGAGTTATTGTCTAAAGAATATTCCTAAAATGAATTGAAGGAAATAGTTTCTAAAGAATATTCTAAAATGAGTTGAAGAAAATAGTTTCTAAGGAATATTCTAAAATGAGTTGAAGCATTTTTAAGAAAATGCTTGATTAATTTATTAAAATTTGTATATAGTATACTATATTTTACAATTGAAATTAAAATATGTTACAGAAAAGTGAGATCATATACCAACATTCTTTAGATTCGATGCGAATTATAGAAGTAAACCATACATATAAAGAAAAGAAATGTTTTTTGTCTTCTTAAAGAAAAAACTTAGCATCCTCTGTATGCCAAAAGGAAAGAAAAATCGTTCTCTAATACAGTTTTCATAGTTTCAAAATGTGCGTGCCAGTGCCACCATTACTTGTCACTAAATGGACTAATGTAAACGACTATTGATGATGAATTTCTTAATAATAATATAAATTTAAAAGTATCGTGTAAAAACATTTTAAGCGTCATTATTTTAGAAAGCATGTTTATAAATTGCTCATCATTATAAAATCAGTTATAGAATGTATATTTTATAATGAATATGAAGACAGATATAAATCATTAGTGTAAAAAATGTTTGTATGTTTCAACTATGTTTTTTATACTTAAAAGTATGTGGAATGCGATTAAGTTCCTTAATAATTAAAATAATAAAAGAAATGCATCTTGTTTTTATTATTTTCTGGTCTTTTTAAATATTAATCTATACAGATTTTCACATATTCTTAAAACTTGGAAAATATTAAATAGATTTAAATTCACTTTATTCTGATATAAACTTTCTCTGCAATTTGTTTACATCTCGATAGTAAAGCTTCATTTCATCAGCATCATCATCATCATTATCATCTATCTTGACTCCAACCGTAGCGTATACCATTTTTCCTTAACAAATTATTATTTTCTTTGCTTCATTGCTTTATTTATTCAATATAATGTAGAAATAGAAGTTTCTTCCATAATTATGGGTATTCTGTTAATACCCCTAATTATAGAAGAAATTTTTAAACGTGATTCTAGATTTATCTCTTAACATAAAATTTCCTTAATTGAAACTACACAATTTTATATTAGAAATATAAAATTCTGTAGTTTCTGTTATATCAGAAATATGATAAAATTCTTTACGAATTTATTAATTTATAAAAATTTATTTTTAAAAATTCACATGAGAAACTATCGAAAAATTATTATTATAAAATTTATTTATAAAAATCCTTTCATCAGTGAGAATTAACATTAAATAAATTGTTATTAATGCTGATTTGAGGCAGACACCATTAATAATAATAAAAAAAAATATTCTTGCTGGTTTGTTGTTTCATGTTTAATTTATGATACCATACAGTAACTTATGCTACAGATACTTTTATCATAATTGTTATCCCGTGTTAAATGGAACTTGTTAGTCCGATAATATGAAAGCAAACAAATCATGTGCATCATCTGCTTTAGATAAGAAATTAATTGAAGATAACAATCGACAATGCCCTTACCACGAGTTATGATGACATTCTTTTAATGCTGTAATTATAATTATGGGAATATTTAACCTTTGCGCCATCTGTGAACAATTAAAAAAATTATTTTCTTTTAAAATTTAATTCTATAACATACCATTTTAAAATAAAATTTTTATATAATTTTATAATATATTTAGTTAAAATTAAGAGCCAACTGCAGGAAAAATTAACGTATAAAAGTATGAACATTTTTCTTATAATTTTTGTATCAAAAATATAAGTGAAAATATTTGTTTTTTAGCTAAGTACAGAATTGTTGACTCTGTCAAAATAAAGTAGATTAGTTAAAATCGATAAAAAGACATTAAACTAAGGTCCAGCGATTCAAATAAAAAAAAAAAATATATATTATACAATATACATTAAATTTTAAATGAATTATATAATTTAAACATAAATAAATGCTTTGATATGCATTAAATAATTTTTAGGACATTTTTTTCTCTCATATAATTGTAAAATATTATATGAACAGTTAGATCGTTAATAAAGCAGTTACACAATGAAAGCGTGACAATATTATACCAGTATTAAAATCTCAATTTATCATTTAATTTTTATGGATACTCAGACGATTAGTCTAGCCTTTAAAATTCAGAGCCAGTGACTTTTATTTTCTGCTATTTCAACCGTTTTAAACGTCGGAAAAAATTTTCATAAGTTATTAAATAAACTAAAACTTTTTAATATCTAATGGACTATAAAAAGAAAATAGTAAAGAATAAATCTTTTAAATAAAAAAATAACTGACTTATGCATACGAAGACATTTTTTATAATTGTTTGAAGAATGAAATTTATGTCAGAGAATTAATTTTGATATGTTTGCTAGACGTATTAGTAATTTATGGATCGAAAACATTGAAAAAACAAACATTGTTAACGAAAAAAGCACGAAATTATTTTTGTTAAAATAGTTATTTCATGACAGAGTTTTGAATTTGGTGATACAGTATTTTTGATGGTTGACTTTAATATGTTTTCCCTCAAGTTACGGATATAATTAATTGTTTTGTTCGTAATTAGAAAAATTTTTACTTGGAAAACTATCCTTACGCTGAATCTCGAGATACTGAAACCATTATATATATATATTGTATTGTCTAATATATGCTAATAATATTTTTATTTTAGAGATTTGAATAAAAAATTCCGATTATAAAGCGAGGGTTTTAGAGCAATCTCGCCATTCTGAAATATTGCTGTAATTAAGGCTGTAATATGTTAAATAATTGTAAATTTTCTACATTAAATTTGTTGCTAGACTATTTTTCCATCGTACTATTTCAAATTCTTCAACAGTTTTCTAAATTTGTAAATGAATATGCAAAAGTTCGTAAGTAGAATGTTCGTAAACCGAAAAACGCTATATCGATACATTTTTTTCCTCAAAATCACACAACATTTCTCCTATCATCTTTCTTTACAAAGTAAAATAACAAACTTGAATCATTACAATTCAAATTTAAGTAATGTACTGTATGATGCATAAGACATTAATAAGATTAAACAAGATATTTGTTTTGAATATTAGAGAGGGGAAAAAACACCTAAATCAAGAATTTATTGCAAAGATAATATCTGACATAATAATTAATTGATAATACGTCTAATATACTTGCTTAACATTTCATAAATCAAGAAAATAAAGATGTTCTTAAACTGTCTTCATAAATTAAGTAAGATGTCGTTAATACTCCCGAGATTTATTTCTTCATTACTTACAGATAATAAAATAGGAGGGAAATTAGAAGTCGAGATTTAGATAAATAATTGTACGTTATTATTATTCGTGCTCATTGGTGTATAAAAAAGTTACAAAACGCTTATCATAAAGGAATGGCTAATTTATTTTAAAGATAATGAAACGATTATTTAACATGAGTTAAGGGAGTTTCCGTAGACAGGTTTATCATATCAGAGATTGAAAACGTTTTAGAATAAATTTATGACGTAAATTAAAATAATAAGAAAGAAAAAAAAAATACTTAATTTAAATAAGGTATAGGAGAGCAGACATATTAAAATTTTACATTCGGTTGGTGTAATTTCTTAATCAATATTTTTCGTATATTACTAATTTAATCTTCTAGAAAGTTAATTTAAAATTACGACGGAATAAAAGTAATTAAATAATAAAAAAAAATATTTAGAGTAAATTGCAATACAAATATTTTCTAGAATAAGAAAACGTCTGAATGTTTATAAACACAAAGTTTATAATTCACTGTAGTAATAAAAATTCTCTATTTATATGCATGATGCATTTATTATTTTATTTAATATGCAATTTTTTTTATATAGTTGCAATTAGAGAATTTAATAAATAATCTATCAAAAGCAAACGTTATATACGACTAATAATATGTATAAAAAATTCATTTTAACTTTAATCAATAGGAAAGTTTAAACTGCATTATAGGATACAATTTTATATTCATCTTCTTTTATACCTTTCGAATTTATTCAATAAAATTTTAAATATCTAACACATAAATACAAGAATCAATATAATTTTTTTTATCCATAAAATATAAAATTTGGACTTACGTAATGATTGCAAGCAAACATAAAAGAAAGTCTACATTTTCATTTCTTTACACGAGACAGATAACAAATACAACAAATACTAAAGACCTATCTCTAGATAACTTTTTACTACTATACAGGCTTCAGTGCTCAGCAAAACAGGAAGCTAACTAGACCTGAAAGACACGCTAAAGAAAACCGAAAAATACAAGCATGATAAATTACTCTACATAAAAGCAAACTTGTCACTGAGCAAAAGAAGTTTTTATCTTACCGGCTGAATGGTATTTTGTTTTTAATCCAGTATAAATTTGTATTTGTTTTCTTTTTTTATGTATATTGTAACATTTATAGTAATAGAATTTATTATAATAGGATAAAACTGTTTAAAGTATTTTTTATTAAGAGAATACTTTTGATTTTATTGTAACGTAAAATCGAGTTTTTATTATAATGTTATAGTTTAGAATTATTGCAGTTTGATTGTGTTTAATGTAATTTGATAACTTGTTTTATTATTTTAATTTTTTTAATCTATATCTGTTCCTAAATTTAATGATTCTTTAAGAAAAAACATGCATTCCAACGAGTTTCCTATATCCTCATCAGAAAGAAGTCAATATTCTTAACGCGGAAAATCCAAATTAATGTGATAGAAATAAATATTTTGTAATAATCTATCAGTAATTGAACAAATATTTTATGAAGGTCTTAATACAAAATTCAAGAAATTACAAAAATAATTATTTTTACATAAAACAGCAACGTTCTGACCAATTATATATATATTAATGATCGATTTTCAAAATTTATTTAAAAAATATGATCTAAAATTTCAAATAATCATTTGTAGTGATGACTCGGTTTTGTTTTTTTAAATAGAATTCATTCAAATTAAATAAATTTTTATAAATTATTAATATTTTTAGGGATAATAATAAGTAATTGTAACGGATGCATTTTTAACAAATTACATATAGACTGTCATGACTATAAATAAAGAAAATTCTCAAAATCTTTAATAAAATAATTCACAAAAATTATGTTATTTGAATTATTTATTACATGCTTTTCTATATTATACTATACTAGCAAAAATGTCAGAATTTCTTCTATATTATAATTAGTCAAATGTGGCTGGCTGGTGTCCCTTTTCGGACGAACCACTGTACCGATTTCTATAAATAGGATATCGTTAGGCGGACGAACCACTGTACCAATTTCTATAAATAGGGTATCGTTAGAAAGATCTAATTTTCAGATGTCTGCGACAACAGATCAATTAGTCAAACGTGGCTGGCTGGAGTCCCTTTTTCGTTATTATAATTAGTCAAACGTGGCTGGCTGGAGTCCCTTTTTCAGACAAAGTAGTCAAACGTGGCTGGCTGGAGTCCGTTTTTCGGACGAACCACTGTATCGAATCCTATAAATAGAGTATCGTTAGAAAGGTCTAATTTTCGGATGTCTGCGACAACAAACCTTTTTTTTATTTGGCTATTTTTTAGGGCCCTAAGGGCCGAAATTTTATTTATGACAATAAATATCGATAGATGGCGCTAAGTGACAAAGAAAGGGGCAACAGATAACTTACCAGCATTACTATTATTGGATTTTTACAGAATTATTTAGCTAAAAGAATTATTACTCATTATGATACAGGATACTGTTCAGCTAACCTTTTGACACCTTATTTAACCTTTTCATTGAATATTTTATTTTAAAGGAAATTTTATGTTGAATTTGCAATTAAGCCTGTTCTATATCCATAATTACGATGGTGATATATTACATATCTCAAATGAAATTTGCTTATATTTTATCACACAAAGAAATTATAACCATTCATCATTGCTGTAAACTACCCCCTTATACACCCCACGGGGACCCCGATGCCCGTGGAGAGATGAAACCGGGCCCATTGGGGTTGGGCCCCACCCGACGGGAGCCTCTTGATCCCTGGTGGGTGCAGCCTCACCCCACGGGGCCCCCAGTGGGAGTTTCATATCCCCACGGACTGAGGGCCCACCGGGGAGACGAAACCGGATCCCACAGGCCTGGGGCCCATTGGGGTAGGGCCCCGCGGGCCCACCCGTGGAGTGGGGCCGTCGGGGCACGGCGCCCATGGGGTGCAGCCTCCACGGGCCCCCGCGCAATTACTACACATTTGAACTAATCCTTAATAAAATATATAGTAAATAAATTTGCAAGATAAGCTATTATTATACAATATGATGTTATATAAAGTATTATAAGATTAGATCACAATAGTTTATTTCCGCTCATTTATATGAGCGGGGAATCTGTAGTTTATTAATTATTTTCCTACTTTATCGAGAGATACGGCAAGTGACTCTTAGCAAGTACAGTAATCATTGACTGACTTATTACAAGAGTCATTACTGCCAAAATTCAACTCTCTGTAACTTTGGTCCTAAGTTAAATATTATTAATCTAACCATTACAGACACCAACTTCCAAATTTGAAGCTTCAAATCCAATAAAAAGAAAGAACTAGAGTAGTTTTAAAATTGCAAAAATCGGCAAAAAACATTGTTTTTTTTTCGTCCTTTCTTATGCAGAGATCTGTACAGGTCGCATTGTTCAACCGATATCGATGAAATTTGGAATATAGTAATATTTATATTACATGAATACCCCTGAAAATTTTCAGCACAATCGGCTTAAAATGACGGGAGAAATGGGATCCGTTTTCTATAAACATCTCTATATTACATTGTTTAACCGCTTTTGGTCAAATTTTCAATATAGGTATATCTTAGCTCAATTAAATTCTGAAAATTTTAGCCTGATTGGAATAAAATTAAAAGATGTAGAAGAGGATGATTCTTTTCTCTAGAAATGTCTCTATATGTCATATCGTTTAAACCGATCGAACAAATCTGACATATAAATGTTACTTATATTATTTAAGAGTTCCTGAAAAATGTAACTAAATAGGGCAAAAATAATGGAAATAGGTGATCTTTTTCATTATGAACTCTTCTATATGTATCAATTTTTGTAGTTCAATCGATTTCGACTAAATTTAATGCATATATGTTTTGTTTTACTAAATGTTTTCTAAGAATTTCAATTTAATCGGATTAAAAATAAAAAGAGTATTTCATGATATATTAACATATTGTTGTTAGAATGTGTTTCTTATAAAAATAGTTTTTATCTAAAAAATAGGTAATATCCCATCAAAAAAATCTAATATATATGATATATTAACATATTGTTGTTAGAATGTGTTTCTTATAAAAATAGTTTTTATCTAAAAAAATAGATAATATCCCATCAAAAAAATCTAATATATATAAAAAAAAATAAGGCAAGTACAGCGCTAATTAATTAGGATATATGTTCAAATTTAGATGTTGTTACTTGATTGGAAATTTATGAAAATAAAATAATAGCCTCGAGCAAAATAGTCACATCTAAATTTTATCAGTACTGTAAATTGTTTATTTTTTGCATATTAGATGTTTTTGATTTGATATAGATAAACACAAAATTCGATTTATATTTAAAAAAACCCATAACTTTGGAGAATATAATTAAATTTTAAAATAAAAATATTCTTGAAAATAGCGTTAAAATAATATACGTGACATTATTTGGAAAGAATTTACACATCTGAGAGTCGTCATTTTGGATTTGTTGGCTGGCAGCATGATAAGACATCTACCATCCACTTGAGCATCCCGGATTGATTTGGATCTCATCTTCACGATTTTTTTGAAAAGTTTAGGACTAGCAGTCGGCAGGATGGTTACCTTGTAAAGCAGCCGTTTCTCATCTGAAGGATCCAATATCGATTTCAGATCTCACCAACTATAATTTTTTCAGGAGAATCCAGATTATCCTATTGATTCCTAACCTCCATCACCTCATCCGATCCTATCACGAATATGGACAGTTTGTAATGAGCTCTTAACTGATCTGTTGCCACACAATCTTCTTGCAGGTTTGATGTCGTACAAGTAATATATCTTTTCTTCAAAGAAAATTTATTTAGACCACAGTTTTTGATTAACAAAGTACTTCATGATATAAATAGCAAATTTTTATATCGCGAAATATACGTTGAAGTAATTGCTTTATTGTTATAAAATATTCGTTATACAGAAATTATGGAAAAACTCAAAGAATAAGTGAATTGTGAACTTTGTTCGAATGGAAATTTTTAATATTTAGAAACGTAATTGTGTTTAAACGTCTAGGAATACTGAAATAAAGTTCCTGCAAAACTACTTTTGATAAAAGCATGTCCCGATTTTTATCAAACGAATAGCTGATATTATTTTTTGTAATTTATTACTGGTTAATAAAACTTCTAGCTAGATTATTGTTTTCCATTGTAATTTTATCAATTTAATTTTTACTAGTTATGAATACATTACCGAAGGCTGAAAATCATATTTAATTTAGATATAAAAATTTTCATGAAGTTAATACCACAGAATCATTACATATATGTCGTGTTTTCAGGTAAATCCAATCTTGGTATGTATATTTTATTACATAAAAGTCAGCATGATATATAAACCATAGTTTATTGCCTAGAATTATGCTTAAATCTCAATATATGTCAGAGAATATAGACTTACTATTATTATATTTTTATCCATATAAACAACAATATTTAGTAGATATATTTGACTTTAATGTGATTTCCATTAACACAATTTATTTCTATTAAATCACAGATTTAGTAAAGATAAAATTTATTAATGAACTTTATCAACTAAACTTTAATCAATATATTTCGAAATGATTATTATCCCCTATTTACACATAATTCCGAGATTATGACAGAAATAAAAGACTACGGAAGAAAGATAAAATGATTAAAATCTTAATTGTTCCATTATTCAGGTTATCTCTAGAACATTATCAAGTCTATGAATACTATATTGCAAAATGAGCTATCATTCTACTGCAGATGTCTACAATTTTAAATTACTATAACAGAGAAAAATTATATAATATTACATCAAACAGTCATTTGTCAAAAGGTACTTCAGTGACTCTAAACCAAATACAGTAATCACTGAACGACTCTTACTACTGGAGTCATTACGGCCAAAATTCAATTCGTTCAAACTTTTGTTTTAAGTTAAATATTATTAATTTGACAATTACATTCGAGAAAAGT
The DNA here is from genome assembly GCA_000484575.1 of Olivierus martensii. Lineage (NCBI taxonomy): Eukaryota > Metazoa > Arthropoda > Arachnida > Scorpiones > Buthidae > Olivierus > Olivierus martensii. The sequence continues at coordinate 13,957 of AYEL01081541.1, read as the reverse complement.
ATTCAATAGACACTGACTGCCAAATTTGAAACCTCAAATCTAATCAATAAAAACTCTAAAAATTGCAAAAATCGGTAAAAAAAGCGGCGTTTTTCTTCTCCTCCTATTTTTCAGACTCTACAAGTCGCATCCTTCAACCGATATCGATGAAATTTGGGATATAAGTATTAATTAAATTACTTGAGGACTCCCTAAAATTTCAGCATAATCGGGTTAAAACAAATGGGAGAAATGAGGAATCCGATTTTCCATAAAAACTTCTGAATATTGCATTGTTTAACTGCTTCCCACCAAATAGGACTCCTTAAAATTTCAGCATAATCGGGTTAAAACAAATGGGAGAAATGAGGAATCCGGTTTTCCATAAAAACTTCTGAATATTGCATTGTTTACTGGAACATAGGCATATCATAGCTGAATTAAAATAATTTGAATATTTTGACTCAATTGAGTTAAAATTGAAAGGTATGGAAGAGGATGATTTTCTTCTCTAGAAATGTCTCTAAGATCATATCCTTCAAACTATTGAGAACAAATCTGGAATACAAATGTTGCTTATGTCAATTAATGCTTTTTGAAAAATACAGCCCAATAGAGCCAAAATGAATAGGAATGAACTCTTCTATCAATCAAATTTGATAGATATTTATTATTTCATTTAATTTTTCCTAAAATTTCGATCCGATGGAATTAAAAATAAAGAGGATATTTAATAATGTATTAACATGTTGTTAGAATTCCTTCTCAGAAAAATGGTTTTCATCTAAAAAATAAATGATATCCTATCAGAAACATCTAATATGTAAAAAATGCCAAGTAAAATGCTAAGAAATTAGTATATTTGTTACAAATTAGATGCGGCTACTTTGATTTACGTTATTGTTTTATTTTCTTAAATTGTCAATCAAGTAGTTGCACCTAAATGTGTTACAATAGCTAGTTGGTTGACAATTTAAAAAATAATAAAATAATAATATCAATCAAAGTGCATCTAATTTGTAACAAATATCCTAATTTCTTAGTACTGTACTTAGCTTTTTTTTACATATTAGATGTTTTCGATGGAATATTTTACACAGTTATAAATATATGATGATTTCTATTTTTTTATTGAGTTAACTAACTAACCATTTACTTTATTAAATAGTAAATTATCTAAAATTCGACTAATTGTAATATAAATCTAAAATGAAATATTAAATTTTATCTTTGCAAAAAAAAAAAGTAACTTAAGTAACTTCATACTCATTTATTGTTTATTCACAATGCTCAAAGATGTTGTTGAAATTGTGGTTGTTATTTTGCAGGAAATTATTAATATATTGTTAAATATATCATATTAAATAATCACGTTAAATATAAATATATTAATTAAAATCATGTTAAATATATAATAGTAATAATCAGGGCCGCCAAGAGAAATTTTGGGGCCCGTGACAAGTCTGTGGTCCGGGCCAAATTTAAAAAAGAAAAAATCACTTTGGTTTAATAAAAAAAAGTCATATAAAACATTAAACATTTAATAAAAAAAGTGTACAACAAATTCAAAATTACCATTTAAAAAAGAAAAAATCACTTTGGTTTAATAAAAAAAAGTCATATAAAACATTAAATAAAAAGATTCAAAATTAGATCATTACATATTAACAAAATACAAACATTAAATAAAAAGAGAATTTTTAAATTTTTTCATCGAATGTTTTTAATTTTTTTTTTTGGCCTCATCTGAGATCAAGCCAAAAATTTTAAAAGCTTTCGATGAGGGATGAATAAAAATTTTAAAATCTTTGTCTATTAAATTATTATTATATATAAAATAATTTATTTTGTCACAACTGCTTTGGATGGTAGACAGTGTGCTCTTGTCGCGGCCTGCGAACTATCGGACATGTTAGGCTGGATTCACACTGATCTGAGACCACGTCTACGACTACTACCATAACTGACAACTTGCGAGAGAACATGTACATTGATCACTACTGGCTTTACGATTTTTCGGAACTATCGGACATGTTAGGCTGGATTCACACTGATCTGAGACCACGTCTACGACTACTATCATAACTGACAACTTGCGAGAGGACATGTACATTGATCACTACTGGCTTTACGATTTTTTGAATCAACCAATACCAACTGTGTAAACAACAGCCAATAAGAGCTGATGTAGCATTCAGCTCGTTATAGATGGCCAAATGCCTCCTTTCTATTGGCTATCGTAATGACGTAACCGATGCGATCGCGACAATATTCAGCAAGTTGAATATTGTCATGGTCGCAATAAAGAGTCGGGAAGCGAGGCATGATGGGATTGTTTCTGTAGCAACGGTCGCGGTTGTGGTCGAGATCGCAGTCGCAAGGCCAATGTGAATCCAGCCTTATGTGACACGTCGAGACTGGATGGTGGACCCTTTTCGATGCAGGGCCCGTGACAAAAGTCTCGGATTTCATCCCCTCTAGGCCACCCTGGTAATAATGTTTAGATTGTTAAAGATGTTAAAATATATTCCTAAACGTAGAATTGCAATTATAAAAAAAGCTTTAATCTCCATATAATTGAAGTTTTGAAGCAATCGAAACGATTAAATTAAAATAACCGATTTATTACTGAATTATTTTTTTAAATAATAAGGAAGATATCTTTATATAGTTAAATATATATGATAATTATATTTTATTTTTATAAAAAATAATTTTGTCAACCTGGATTAATTCAATTATTGTATCAAAAATATTTTATGGATTGAGTATCTATGCTGCAGCACCTAACTCGCATTTGGCTTCTCTACAACAAGCTTTTTCGAAAACAATCAACCTTATTAGAGGTTTTGATAGTCATTTGTGCTCTCTTTCTAAACTGAGTTAAAATTTAAAGAATTGAACATCAAGAAAATTTCTGAATTAATTGAAAATCAAGATGTCAAAATCGTCTCTAATATGTTACAGATGTATTTTCTTACCGAACTTATTCAGTTAAATGTACCTTCAAGAATTACCAGAAACACAGATTTAGTGTTTATTCCTTACAGTCATTTATCTAGACTGATAAATGCTTTCTTTATTAGAGCTTTGAAAACTTATAACTTGTTTTATAAAAATTCTTAATGTTCTTGTACTCAACTTGGGGGGTTACTTTGTATGCTTGTACAATTGTAAGTAAGCAAATAAATAAATAAATAAATAAAATTTTATGTTTGATTATAATGTTTTTTTCTATTGTATTAAATAATATAAGATTATTTTTTATTCACTCTTTTTAAGTTACTAATATCTATAAGTAAATTGAGGAAATATGCTGCATTGGATTATATACCACACTTGATGCAAGACAATTTAGAGGTCTCTGCGCATGCGTGTACAATCATTCGATGTCAAAGGTTAATGACAGTTGAGAGACATCTTCGATTACTCCTAATTATCTACCGATTTTATCCTGAAAATCGAAGGACTGCTATCCATATGATAATCAAAAGTTTTGGTTATTAGTTTTTTTTTTATCGATTATTGCAAATTAAAATTGGGAAGGACGGATGAATGCAAATGTCGTCGATTGCATATAAAAATCGAAGGACTGCTATCCATATGATAATCAAAAGTTTTGGTTATTAGTTTTTTTTTATCGATTATTGCAAATTAAAATTGAGAAGGACGGATGAATGCAAATGTCGTCGATTGCATACACATTGTAATCATTTTGTCATCTTAATTTCAGCCATTATGTTTCATGTTGGCTACTAGTATGAATTTTGGCGATTCGATTGATATTCGGTAGTATACTGCATGGAATGACATTTACTCCATTTTTATTTAAATTATTGTTTATTTTTTTATTTTTTTCCATTCCAAAATGGAATAAAATGGCATATGAATTAGGTTTTTCTGACTATTTGTCTGTCGTCTGTCCAGATTTACGATAACATGATAAATATTGTATATTATCGTATAATTATCATCATAATGTTATTGGAACACGGGAGAACCAAGTGTCAACATTGAATCGATATTATGGACATAAAAAAGGAAAAGTTTTGGTATATTTTTCTTGCAATAGCTCGCATAATTATTGCACAATTTGAATGAAATTCACATATATTATGATGATCATTTCAAGAAATTAATCTACTAAAAATGATCAATATTAGATCATACCGTCTGTATCTCTGTCTGTGTGTTAAAATGAATATTGCAACATATTACTTTTTTTGAATGCTGTAGTATTTCAAAAAGCAAATAAAATCATTCTTAGATACTAGTATAATTTCATAATTTCACATATTATACATTTCCATGTTTATTTTGCAGTTTAAAAGTGTTTTGGATGTTATTGTGCATTATCCGACACCATGGATAATGTAACACTTCACATGCATTTTTTTAGCATTAATATTTTGGAATTATTTAAATTTTTGAAAGTCTCTTCCTATTTTTTTTTTTTTTTTTACTGTCTGAACGATCGTAGTTTATTCTGATATAAAAGTTTTATTTCTGACATCAAACAGATCAAAGTAAAATGATTCTGAAAGAAAAGTTGCCATATTCCCCAACTTATTCTACTACAGGGATGCACAGATCGCGGCCCTCCGTTGATTTGTTGGCGAGGCCCGCCTCATCTTGTGTTATTTTAACAAGTCACACAATTTACGAAATGTTATTTGTAATTTTGAACAATGCATTTTCAAATAATATTTTTCTGACGTGAAATTATTCTTACTATGGTTCGATAATAATGTTTTTAAACAATAAGGAAAAAAATAATCAGATTTGTAATAATAAACATTTTTTTAAATTTTTTACTGTATTTATCTGTGTGAAATAGGTAATTTAAAAAAATTATACATGCATACAAGGTAACACTGCTGTTTAATTAATGAAAATTTAGAATCAATCTTGCCTTTAGCTAAAAGAAAATTGTTAATTCAATGCAATACTTCGCATCCAATTAAAAATTCTTTATTTACTTTTGATTATGTTGCTTTTTAATATACAATTAATAAACATGATATGATGTTTAACTTTCTTGGATTTTTTTGGTGGCCTCCTATAAGCTACAGTGTATCTATGTGGCCCTTGCTTTAACAAGTCTGTGCATTCCTGCTCTACTGTAATTGATATTGTATTCTTTAACACTTCATAAACTTTTTTAATCGATATTTTTATTAATAAGAAATGTGCTTTTTAATGTTATATGGTATTTTAATATTCACAGAGTTTAATTTGTATTAATATTTTGAGTATAAAAATAATTTTCAATTGAGTTGTAGCAAAGGGAATTTAAGTAAAACGTCAAACAAGAAAAACAAATTCAGAAGGTTATAAAATCTAAATATTTCTCAGAATGAAAGAAATTTTAAACAGAATATATTTAACTTTTTCGTTCAAATTTAAATAGCATTTCATTAAATAAAAGAAAAATATCTTTTACAAGCAAAATCGATAAAAATCTCTCCATTTTTCTTAGAATGCTCATCTCTTATGTATTTTTTTGTAAGTTTATGCTAATTAAAGTGATTTTGTTTATATAATTTTTTAAAAATGCAAATAATGTGTAACAAATTACCAACTAAACAAAATTTCAATAATTTTTTTTTTTAAAAGATGAAATTTTTATTCGTTTATAAAATTTTTTAAAAGGAAAATCTAAATGATATCCTACAATTGGAATATCATAAAAGTAATTCAGAATTTTTTCCTGTTTTTTTCATATAATTTATAAAGATCTATTCATTTCATGGATGTAGATAAGATGTTTTTCAGATTCGAATTTCTGAAATTTTTCTAAAATAATGTCGATATTACTTTAAAATTTGTTTAAGATTTTCTTTTTAGATTTATTTACAGATTACTTTGTGATCGCAATAAAATATTGAAATGTCTTTTAAATATTTTTAATTAATCTCTAATTGAATCTTCTCAATCCTGCCCGCAGAATCGGTAGATTTATAAAAATTATTTAAATCTCCAAAATAATTTATTGATTTTAAATGACATTAAATATGTGAACAACATATAATCTTTCAACAGTTTTTTTATTTTTAACATCAACATTTTTTTCTCTTACAAAGTAAATTTTATTACTTTAAATCACAAAATATAATTCAGTATATAAGATATTTTCTATTTCTTATCTTAATTTATTCTCTTCTCTCTCTTGAAATTTAATTTTTTAAGTCATTAAATTTCACTTAAATTTTTTATCGACATGTTTTTGCTTTGAATCACTCAATTACTTTCTCCCTCTTCTAACTAAATTGTGCATTATATTATTCACTTTAATGTTTTTATTTAAAAAGTTCCTTTTACTTTTTGCACAGTATTTTTTAGATAGAATTGATTCTCCAATCTTTCAAATTTACTATTAAGTTACACATACTGTATTTTTTTTATTCGTGAATTTATTTAAAAAGTTCCTTTTACTTTTTGCACAGTATTTTTTAGATAGAATTGATTCTCTAATCTTTCAAATTTACTATTAAGTTACACATACTGTATTTTTTTAATCGTGTAATTTCTTTTGATTTTTTCAGTCTTTATTTTGGTAAGAACTTCAATAAATGAAAAGTTTTCACATTAATTAATTTCTAATAACAGGCATAATTTTAAATAATTTTATCCACTTACAATACTCCTGAATAGGATGAACTTCTTTGATTTTCACACTTTAAATCATTATATTTTAAATTAACTCATCTTTATTAAATTTTTAAAATAATTATTAATATTATAAAACATTATTTAAAAATTCTATATTTGAATTTTTCATATGGAGTAATTTTCTGCTTCACACCATGATTAAATATGCCACTTTAATGATCTATGAAAAAATTTTTTTCCTAAATTACATCTTAATTTTCGCCCTATATCTAATATTAATATTAAATTATCAATAATCTTAAAAATTGAATTTATTTCATCATTTAAAATTTTTATTTCACAAGTTTGACCTTATGTTTTTTTTATTTTTTATTTCTGCAGCAACAGAAATTTCCCAATATTTATATCATTGGTGTTTATTTATTTATTTTGTATTAATTTTTATGTTTTTACTTACATTTACATTTACATAAACGTAATATTTATTATTACAGTATCTCATTATTTATATCTTGTGTTTATTCTCTATTTTTTTTATGTCTTAAGAGTGACTTTTTTTAGGTAAAATTTTTTCTTTGGAGTAATTTTCTGCTTCACACCATGATTAAATATGCCACTTTAATGATCTATGAAAATTTTTTTTTTCCTAAATTACATCTTAATTTTCGCCCTATATCTAATATTAATATTAAATTATCAATAATCTTAAAAATTGAATTTATTTCATCATTTAAAATTTTTATTTCACAAGTTTGACCTTATGTTTTTTTTATTTTTTATTTCTGCAGCAACAGAAATTTCCCAATATTTATATCATTGGTGTTTATTTATTTATTTTGTATTAATTTTTATGTTTTTACTTACATTTACATTTACATAAACGTAATATTTATTATTACAGTATCTCATTATTTATATCTTGTGTTTATTCTCTATTTTTTTATGTCTTAATTATTTTTTTTAGGTAAAATTTTTTCGTATAATAATATTTATTTTAATATAAATATTGCAGCCTAATAGAAATTTGTTGATGATGATTTTTTATATTTTGCATTTTAGACCGCTTTATTATTTGTAATAAAAGGAATAGAGTACAGAATATATGAAAAGTTGAGTTTGAAAAATATCCAAATCCAGTTAAAATATTTATTTTTAATAATAAGCTTATTTTTGAAATTGCCAGAAAAAAATTTAATTATTTATTATATAAAATAAAATTAAATAAATATATTTTTATATATAAAAATTAAAATAAAAAAAATAATAAATACAGTAGTTCATTAATAAAACTGATAATATTAAGTGCTACTATTCAAATAGTAAGCATAATATTGTTGAAAATGCATGATTACTAAACAGTTTTTCTTTAATTAAAATATAATTCGAATATTAAATAATAGCACAGAATAATAAAATATAAATTTATAACATAGCTTGGCAAATATTGTATTCATAACTTTAATATCATTAATAAATATTTATGCCATGTTTTGATATATAAACAGAATGAATGTAATGCGTTAAAATTATATCAGAAAGATGGAATAGGAAAACATAAATATGGAATGAGTAACATATAACTTCAGTTATTTATTCTTCATGCTCACTATTATCCATTGTGGATATTATTTGACGAATTGTTAACATCTTCTTTCGATTTTTTTGAATAAAAATCTTTTATTCAGATATCTAGAATGTTGAATATTTTATAAAAAGATAATAGTATATATAATTTAAAGAAAACTATGCTAAAATAAAAATTGAAGAATAATACACAGACCGATGATAACCAGCGATTTTTTTAACAGATAAAAACGACTGTTTTCTTCTTAATATTTTCGTATACAGAGATGCTGATTAAAATCCAATAAATAGAAAATAATTCACTGAATTATTCATTTATTTGAATGTTTTGTTGCTTAATTTATTCATCTTTAATTTCAATAGATTGTTGTAATGTTAATTCTTTTATGCATACATTTTAGCAACTAAAAACATAAATGCATTAGATTCTTTAATTAGATTAAAAATATTTAATATTTTAATGATGAATTAAATAAATCTTTAATTACTTTATAAAAGAGAACAAACATTTATTATTATTACAATATTTTAAATGAACTTTACTATATTTATATTTATTAACCAGTTCAGAGTTAAGTTCAATAGTTCCTGAAGTAATTTAATAAAAATTATAATTATTCCATAATAGCATTAACTATTTTGATAATTTTCATAAATATTAGTTCATATTATAAACTAAAATACAATAATTTAGATAAATTAAAGGTTATTTTTCTGAAAATAACACGAAAACAACCAGTGATGTTCACAATAAGCTATATACCGTTTTATGAGGTAATTTGAAGCACAAGATAAAAAGTAACACATTTTTGTTGTTCCATAAAATTTTACTACTTTATCAATAAGTAAAAACAAAATTTCCTTTTAAGAATGAATGCAGTAAATAAATGGGAAATTTAAAAAAGAAAAATGAATATGTGAAACTTTCATACAGGTGTATAAGAATTATAAAACTTCAATTGTGATAATTATTCTTATAAAACGCAAAAAAATTTTTTTATTACTGGTTTAACTTTATAAGATGTTTAAAAAAATATAACTTATAGTTTAAATATCTGTATAACTTGTTTGTAATTTTATATATATATAAAATTTTGGTTATTAAAAATAATTTAATATTTTTTACCCGTATTTATTATTTTAGGTGATAAAATAGATTCAATGTATTGGTGCAGTATATTGAATCTTGAAAACTTCCATAATGGAAAAACTTAATGGATCTTGAGGCAATATGATATCCTACGTGTCGAGAAAGTCTTTCATGTTTGTCAATGTACCACACAAAAAATAGAATTCACAGTTCATTTTTCAGTACATTTCAAATTCTTTGAAGAAAGGATTTTATCTTTTTTTTCTTTGGAATCTGTCTTTCGCATTTGACATTACAGTGCTTCCTTTCAGTTTAAATCTAAATTTATTTTAGTACTTTTAAAGTCTGCAAAGAAAATAATATTAATTTTAAATCTTCGTAAACATAACTGTTTACAGATATAAATATATTTAATTATTTAAATATGTTTAATTTATTTTGTTAATTTTCTTTAGAAACGTTTTAAATTATTTAAATTGAATAAATATTTATAAACATTGGTTTTTTATCGTGTTTTCTGAACTTTTCAATACAAAAAATCTTTCATTTATCGATTTTTCAAAAATTTTTGTATTAATTTTATCTGCAAATTTTTGTTTTCCTTTCATCAATCAACATTTTGAAAACATATCAAGAATATTTTTGACATTACAACATTGATGTTTAATCAAGTTTTATTCTCACATTTATCATTTTTGACAAATGTAATCAAATGTATTTCGTTCTATACAGTATTTTTTTATTATTATTATTATTCGATGATCGTTATTTTATACATTCTTTCTAATAATTCCATCTTATATTGTCAGCATGTTATATGGAAGCTATCATACGATAAATGTTCTTGTACAAGTTGATGCTAGGATAAATTGCAAACTAAAAAAAGATTCGGTGGAATAATATCCTAATAAAAATTTTGATCAATAACTTATTCGATATATCAGATGTAAACTATCAAAGATAAACAAAAATACAGCTAAACCATATTTTAATAATGTAACTCAAATCACTTATCTTGCATTGTTCAAGATATTATCATAAGTCACTTGATTAATTTTATGAAAATTATCTTTAAGTTGTAGGCAGGATACTGTTGCAATTTTTGGCAGAAATTTAAAATACAATGATATCTTTGTGAAACAATTATTCCTGAACCATATAAATCAGCATTCATGTAAATAATTTCTGCAGACATTAATATAGCATTTTGATTATTATTGTGTTTTGAGAAATTAAATGTTGACTGACTTATGTTTCAAATAAGTAAAAATTAATATTATTTTTGTAAATCGATTCTTAGGCCTGTAATTAAACAAACAGTAATAATTTATTAATATTTAATTTTTAATATTTATTATTTCCAAACATTTCTTACTATTACTTATTAATTAATTAGAATATAAAAAGTAAATATAAAATTGTACTAGAAATAAAATTATTTTAAACAGAAACAGGTCGTAATTATATAAGGAATTCTAGGTGAGCTTGCCAAATTCATTTAATTCTTTTATGAAACTTGTCTTTAATGAAAACTCAATACAGTATTTTAATTATATATCACTTATAGTTGGTGATACTTCATAAAGAAACGTAAAATTTAATTCTCATCAAATTTCTCGAGTAGTTCTATTCTCCTTTTAAAATTGTTCTCGATTTAGATTTAATTAAAGCAATCAGAATAAATTCTTGTTCACATTCGATTCTTGATACAAAGAATGAATCTAAAGTAATTGAAATATCTTGATATCATTAGTGCTTATTCCACTAATTCATAGCATTTTTGGCATTTCTTTCTATTAGTGCTTCGATTTTCGATTTTATTACTTATCTTTTTAATGTTAACTCCTATACAACATAGGAACCAACATTAAAAAAGGATAAGTAATAAAATTGATTTTATTAAATGAGTATATAACTGAGTAATATCTTTATAATTAAGTTGTAATTAGAAAAATATATTTTAAAGACCATTAAACATTCACAGAATATATGAAACAATTTTAAATCACGTAAACAATTACTACAGACAATTATGTCACTATTATTTGTATTTATTAAGAATGTTATCATAGTTTGTAATGTTCGTTAACGATTTCCTTCGGGGAAAATTTGATATAAGTGTCATATAGATTTAATAAGTAGAAGAATTATTATTTACATCCTGTTTCTCAAATTGATATATTGCTTTGGGGATTTTGCAGAACTAGTATATACTTAATGTTTACAGTTCTCCATTCGCTGCTCATCTAGAGATTTTAAATAAGTTGTTTGTGAATTTGTTATCATTCCAGTAGAAATTTTTCATTATGCCAATGCAGATTACTTTCATTCACAGTGATTTATTTTTGTATCTTGAAATCACTTACATATATAACACTTTGCATTTTAAAGTACAGGCTTTTTATGGAAATTTATCAATTATTGTAACATTGAAGCTTCGGTCCTCATATTTATATTACCATAACAAATAATTCAATAATAAATTATACAGGAAACTGAATAACTTGTTAAAAATATAATGCAGTCTAGGAATTTTTATATACGAAAATATCAAAATGGATTCCTTTTAGAATCAACAAAAATTATTTTACAATTTATATGCCGCTTAAAGATCTGACATAAAAATAACTTTAAATTTTATTCTTATCTTTCAGTCCAAAAAATTATTTACCGTAAAAATTAATTGGAGAAAATAATTTATGATTTTTCTTCTAAAATTGTTTCTTTTTGCCTTAAACTTAATTGGTTACCAGCATATCTTTAACACACGCTAATTTTAATAAATTTGGCTTTATCATTTTAAATACTACTTCAAGTAACATAATAAATTTTAAAAATCATTATATAATCTTTATTTTCTTAAAAGTATATAAAAGAAGCTTCTGTGTATTAATTTAGCCTAACACATGCTAAATTAATACATAAAAGCTTTTTATTATAAATACAAAAATTTTAAAATCTTTTAAAATAGATTTTTAAACAATTATTTAATTAATATTTATGAAAACAAGAGTCATAACTATATAAGTTTACGAAATATTCAGATCTTTTATAAAGCTAAGAATTAAATTGCTCTCAATATATTACTCAGAATAATGTAATTTTATTATATAGAACTTTGGGATTTTGTTTATGCAATTACGCAAATAAATTTTTGCAGATGTAATGAAATGGAAAAAAATTACTCGAAAATTAATAAATAATATATTATCATCTTTTAAACAACTTGAAAATAATTAATTGAATTGCAAATCATTTTCCGCATTAGACAAGAAAGTAGTTTTAACTGCTTTCTTACAACTTCAGAATTATTTATAACCCCTATCATGTTAGATTGTTTGTCACAACTGTAGTGTTTGCAGTATTTCTACATCTAGTAAAGTTAATCCTTTATGTTTTATTAATACAGTTATTGTTGGGGAAAATGTTATGATGAATTCAACATCTTTATATCAACTATAACAACATTTTTAAAAATTCAATACCGTAATGGATACATTTTTATTTTTATTTATAACTCAGCATAAACATTTATACTTTAATTTTATATGATATCTTCTCCTCTTTACCTCTTAGATTCTACTTGGATAAATAGTACTTTATGCCATAAAAAACTGATGAAAAATATAAGTATAAATTCAGTACAAATGTAGTCATAACAAAACTATGAAATTTTTTATGATAAAAAACTGATTAAACTAAATTATACTTGTTCAGTTTTTGTTGAAATAACATTGCGATTAATAAAATGTCTTAAATTATTTTTTATAATTTTGAATTGATTTTCCACAAAATTTTCTGCATATATCAGGTAAAAGTCGTGATTCTTTTGCAAAGAAACTACATCGGAATTCATTACTTTCAGTCATCATCTTTAAATCATTACAGGTGTAAACAAAAATGGCGTTTTTATTTAACTTTTATTGACATTTACATATCTAATCGATTGGTTTACAAAACACAGTCACTATAAGAAGAGGGCATTTTCGATAAAGACGAAAAATAAACAAAACTAAGATGATAGACAAATCAATAGATACACCAATATTCATAACGTTATACAGTATTAATAATGTTCATAAAAATGTTGACTCAGAGTTATTTTTTCTTAGTTCTAATCGATTGGTTTACAAAACACAGTCACTATAAGAAGAGGGCATTTTCGATAAAGACTAAAAATAAACAAAACTAAGATGAGAGACAAATCAATAGATAACAAAAAATATTAAACACTTATACCAATATTCATAACGTTATACAATATTAATAATGTTCATAAAATGTTGACTCAGAGTTATTTTTTCTTAGTTTTTTACTTGACTATTTTATTTCATCTCTTCTACACACTACCCTATATACTAATGATTTATAGAAAAATTTTAACTCTGGAATTGTATAAAAGTGAATATATTTACATTTTTATTATAAATTTTATTTACAAGAAAAATATTAAAACATACTGTATAGAATAACTTGAAGTATAATTTAATATACCAGATATTAAGTAACTTAAATAATTTTTAATAAAACATTTATTAATCTTCATTAGTGGATATTAAATAACATAAATAATTAATGTCATGCTTCAATTTAATTATAACTTTCTATTTAAGAAAAATACAAAAATAATTATTTCCTTTAAAAAGTAGAGTTAATTTTCTTTAATTTTATCGAATTTTTAATTTATCTACT
>AYEL01081540.1:0-34972 GCA_000484575.1 Olivierus martensii | reverse complement strand
ATTATTATATTGAATTTGAAGACAAATTTATTCTATTACTGCGTAATATTACAGTTTGTTCATCAAATTTACTTTTTTAAATAAGAAATAAATTAATGGCCTTGAAAAATATATAATTATTTTTTAAAACTGAGAAAGTTTTTTTAATTCATGGAGTATCAAACACTGTTTTACAACAAAATTAAATAAATTAGTTTACAAACAACTTAAAAAGTCATTGAAGTATTATATAAGCATTTTAAAGAGAAGAGGAGGTAAAGAAATATGATTTCTTACATAGGAGGATGAGAGTTGCTTTAATGTCTACTTGAAATTTTTCAATTATTTTAAAATTTAAAATATAATTTGGGCATTAGAATTATTTATGCAACATGAATGCACTGCAGTATAAATTTATTATATTTTACATCTTTTGTATTATACATTTCATTGCCCTTTAACATTAAAAACCATAAGTGTTAACAATTACAAATTTATATTTATAATTATATAACTTGATTATTTTTAAATAGCAGAAGAATGGAATAGAGAAATAAAATCTTGTATAATTTAAGAGGAGGCCAATAAATTATTTGCATAGGGAGGTTTAAAATGACAAATATTATGCTTACATAATACTTAAATGCCCCTAAATTGTATATAATGTACTTGATTTTAGGTCTATCTAAATATATGCAAGTTTCATAGATAAGATGAAATAGGAAAATAAACGTTATCATAATTATATGTAAAGAGAATGATTCCACTTAAACAAAAAGAATATAACTGAAGTAAACAAAATCTTATTAAAGTTCTTAAACTTTCAATTCAAAATATTATGTTATCTTAAGAAAATTTTTTAGTTTCTGAATGGAAAGATAACTTGGTGTTTAAATGACAGCTGACGGTACACCTTTTTGTAAAACTGGATTAAACTAGTGCAATAGTAACTTAATTAAAATAGTGATTTTGATGTCCGGATTCATTTATACAACAGCAAAAGCAAACACGACAAAATATTTAATTTTGATCCATTACAATTTCGGGAAATCAACTTAATTAAATTTTTACATATAAAGTAACATATCTTAAAAATAATTTCTTTCTTTTTTTATTTTATTTTACGTACCTTGACCTTGTTTGATGCAAAAAGAAAAAATAAAAAGGCAAAATCCGGATCGAACTTAAGCCTACCAGGAAATCAAATTCGTGTAATCATAATTTAGTCATAATAAAACTCCATTTTAACTTTCGTATTTATCACTTTTAACTATAATCAAAGACTGATAACTAACAGAGCAACAAGTGATCGTTATTGTTATCGAAATTCATAGATTTGTCTATATCCTTCACATATACAATTTACGATATCCATCACTCTACTCAGTTGTGAATTTTGGCAACAGGAGCGCTGTATGACTATATGATAATTTTATACGGATTGGATTATGGTTTTATTATACAGTATTCTTTTTATTTCATTTTAAAATAAAATTTTATCTTGATATTACATCTAATAAATTTACAATTTTCAGAAACAAATGATTAATATTTCATATTTTTCTATGAATAATTTTGAATTTGCCAATCTTCTTGCATTTGGATGATTAATCTTTTTTTTATTGTTATTTTGTTTTCAAATCTTTATCAAATAAAAACTGTTTCTGTTGATTTAAACTAAGTTATGTTAGCAGTGAGAATGAAATTTCAACTTTTGAAAGAAATTTATTCATTGACGTTTTTCAGACTTTGTGACTAGTGAGATTTTGTGTATTCAGCATCATTGCTCAACATATTGTGGAACATTTCTATATTCGTATTATATTGTTCTAGTGAATGCGTGATTTCCTCTATTCTCGTATATTTTAAGATGCACTGTTTTAAAAAACCAGCTATAGCACAGACAGGGCCGGATTTATCTATAGGCCGACTAGGCCGTGTCCTAGGGCCCCGCGATTCTAGGGGCCCCAAAACTATCAATCAGTTTTTAACTTTTATAAACTTTTAATAAGAAAAAATGGGTTTTTTATTAAAGTGCTAGATAGAAAGTAAAATTTTAAAGGTTCCTTATGAGTTGTAAGGAGCCTTTAAAATTAGACGTAACTGATTTGAATTTTTAGGGGCCCCAAAGCCTTGCTCGTCCTAGGGCCCCCAAAACTGCAAATCCGGCTCTGAGCACAGAAGAGATTTTGAATATCTGTTATTATCATGGAATTCTGGTTTCGTCTCGATTTGCTGTGGACAGTATCGTTTGTGATTTTTATTTCACAATGCCGACGAATCTTCTCTTCTTCCAAAATATTGGATTATGCTTATGTTTTGATTACACGTTTAGAAAACAGTGTTTCTCTCATTTCACGTATTGTGCTATTTTCATTGATAAATATTACAGCTGTTCCAAGGACATTTATTTACTTCAAACTGAATTAAAATTCAAATATTTATTTACTGTATCCTCGAAAAAAGTTAAAAGATTTTATATAATGTCAATAAGCAAAAAAAGCCAAAAAACCTAAAATGTTAAAAAAAATTTATAACGCCAACCATGTCTAAAAAAGCCAAAAAGAGCTCATTTGGCGTCAAAAAAGCCAATCTGGCAACCCTGGTTGCAAGCGTGACTAAACATCTGATTCTGGAGTACAAGGCAATCAAAACATAAACAGCACTTCCAGAAAACAATGGCGCTCCAACGCGGTGAATTTAAAAATGCGCTCTGACATTCATGCCGGAAAACTGATGGAACCGGAATATTGATTGCCGGATTTTTGATAGTCAACTTGTACTGTTAGGTTACTTCTATTCCATCAATCGTTGTTAAGGGAAACAGTGATATCAAAATGTAACAGTGGTCTCGACCACTGTTAAGACTTGCCAAAGTATTCAAATATAGTCTGTTAAATTATATTAATAATAAAAAAACAAAGCATTTGATTATCTGAATTTAATAATAGTAAATTTTATTTGTTTTTCAAATTATAGGTACACATGCGAAGTGATTAATCGTTTTGAAACAAGTTAATATTATACGTATGAATATTATTTTCATATCAGAGCGTCTTAATTAAAAATAGTATAGATCGGTAGATTATATGAATTAATTTTTCAAAGGGATTGCATTTTCCAAGTTATACGGTTATTTTTGAGAGATTTTTATTGGCGAAGTGTAGATTTTCATTTTTTAATATATACTGAGGAGGTTATCTATAATAAATATAGCAATCTCACCTTTAGTAACAAACCATATATCTCGAAAAATGCATATCTAAAATTATTTTGAATTATCAGACTAACGATGTTGTTTATTTCCAACAGTAGCCATCTTTCATTGTGACGTGATGTTATAGCGTCATTTCTTATCACATGATTTAATTTGACCAATAGTAATTTTATCAGGAATATGAATAACAATCGTAGTGTCAGCTATTTGCAGTCAGTAAACATCGCTAGCGATAGTCATGGTGCAACGATCTGTTGTTACTGATCGTTGTTGCACTGACAATGTCGTTTACTGACAGCAGTGTTATACGATGTTGGTGGAACCGACCCTAAATATGTCATTAAGTTTTTTAAAAAGCGATCTTGAAATCTGTACTACAGTATTTTCATCTTCATGTTTAAGCTTCATTAATGGAGAGCTTGGTTCCAACCGCAGTAAATAGAGAACTGATTTGATTGTTATGTGTAGAATGTTCTGTGTCGTATTTAACATGATTCAGCATGCTTTTAAGAAAAGTTGTTATAATAACAATAATGACACATTCGGTCTAGTTGTAAAAAAATCGTTATACAACTATATCTGTAGAACATTCATTCGACAGTATCTTGTGGATCGTTCATTTCTCAAGTCGTAATATATAAATAATTGTATAACAAAAGTGATCAGTCATTTCTCAACTCGTAAATATATATAACAAAAGTAATCACTTGTTTCTCAACTCGTAAATATGTAAACAAATGTATAACGAAAGTCATCACTCGTTTCTCTAGGTCAACTCGTAAATATGTAAACAAATGTATAATGAAAGTCATCACTCGTTTCTCTAGATCAAGTCGTAAATATGTAAACAAATGTATAACGAAAGTCATCACTCGTTTCTCTAGGTCAACTCGTAAATATGTAAACAAATGTATAACAAAAGTCATCACTCGTTTCTCAAGGTCAATGCGGAAATCATTTTTCTACGTGACCTTCCAAGGTCAATGCGGAAATCAATTTTCGATTTGACCTTGGAAGGTCAAATCCAAAAAATGTAAACAAATATATAACGAGGGTCATCAAATATATACTACTTATGAAAATGTCAGCGTTAATGTAAGAAGAAAAAATAAGCGCGTAGTTCAATAATGCTGTGTTTAAAATAAACGTTTATCAAGTTACAAGAAATCGTAGCTAAAGCCAAAAAAGATTGGATACGACGGCACAATCTTTTAACTGCAAGAGCATAAAGAAGATATTCATGAAAATCGCAATTATTTTTCATCAAATTATAGAAAATTGTATTGAAATTCAGTAAACAATAATTTATTAAAAGCATAATAGATTTATAAATTGGAAGTTAGTTCTTTATTGGAAAAAATTCAATCATTTTACATACCGTATCGCTTTTAATTTTGAACATAAATTGAGATATTTGTTTATTTGTACCCTCACTACCCTACATATAAATGCAGATATGGGCAGCCCCCTATTCTGAAAGATAAGAATCATTAAAGGTCCTGGCAGCTCTATTCCAAAACGATCTCAAAGTTTTTTCAAGTCTCTTCGTAGGTAAGAAAAGTAAATCGGAGGTACGCTGAAAGTTAAGTTGTCCGTGGGCCAATCAACTCTAATGTATTTTGATATAATATTGAGATCATGCTTTTTCAACAACTCAAAGTATGAAGTCCAGATATTGTAGCTTTTATCAGAGTGACAACCGGCACAAAAAGAATTGATTTTCAAAATAGTACGTTGCCAAGTGGATTCTAAGGAGTTCAAGTAAGAAATAGATCCGGATGAATATAGTTGAATGCCATAAACAAAAAAGGATATAAATATGGCGTGAAACCAAGATCTTAAGACAGTTGTCAGAGATCATAGATAGATATCTACAAGTAAAAGCAGCTTTTCTCTTGATTTGATTCATGACATAGGAGATATGATAAATAGGATATATGATAGACGACAATCTAAGAATATACCTAAGTCTTTATGGCACTCAATTGGAGTAAACGTCCCAACAGTGTTGAATACATCATTAGCACTATCTCTTATTCGAGTTCAAGTAAGAAATAGATCCGGATGAATATAGTTGAATGCCATAAACAAAAAAGGATATAAATATGGCGTGAAACCAAGATCTTAAGACAGTTGTCGGAGATCATAGAAAGATATCTACAAGTAAAAGCAGCTTTTCTCTTGATTTGATTCATGACATAGGAAATATGATAAATAGGATATATGATAGATGACAATCTAAGAATATACCTAAGTCTTTATGGCACTCAATTGGAGTAACCGTCCCGACAGTGTTGAATACATCATTAGCACTATCTCTTATTGTTAATTGAAAGATCATATATATATTTTGTTTTGGATTTATTAATCAGCAAATATTATTAAAGAAATTATGTAGCTACACGACTTCGCCAGATGGCTAACCGACTTCGTTACAAATTAGGTGGAGCTCATTTTGCACACTTACTATAATGTGACCAGTTAAATTACAAATTAAGAACTCTTATCAATAAGGGTAATTTCTGATTTGTCTATTTACACCGAAAGTGATGTCATAAAATTTTCAATGCCAATGGCTGAGGAATGCCTTAAAAAACGGTTGGTTTTCGATAAGGAATCATGTGGCATAATTACTGTATGGTTGATTCCGACACCTTATATATTATATAAAATTCTAAATATTGGTAAATATTTATTATAACTCATTAATTGTACTTATTTTAATTTGCAAATTAATCATATCATTTCAAAAATTCTTTCATACAAAATATGAAAATTTGAATAAATCTTAATATAGTTAAGAAAATATCTAACGTTTGATCGATATAATTATCTTAAAATTGAAGTTTGATCGATTATAAAGTGGGAATATTTATTCATATCGATTGGACAGCATTAGCGTGACGCATAGAATGTCTATTCAGTAATATATCAATAATGTCACATTCACAAGGATGCAACGGAGAATATGACATTAGTAATATAAATTTTATCAATATTTACAAATGCCATACGATTCATATTTTGCAATAATTTCATTTTTTATATACGATTATAAATCAAAAATTCTGGAAATCTAGTTTAATCACTACGAAATAGTGTTAAATCAATTATAGAAATCAAAATTCTATATATACAATATGAGTGGACTATGATGTGTGTTATAATATGACGAAGTATGAGTTATAAATTGTAGCTTAATATTATTCTGAATTTTTATCATGATTAAATCAACTTTCAGACAATTTTTATAATTTCAAAAATAGTTTTTGTAAGCTATTTTTGAAAATATAAAAATTTAAAATTTACAAAAATAGTTTTTGTAAATTTTTAAATATCACTTAAAAAACTCTCCTTTCTCACTATTGGAAATATTTCCTGTTGTTAGTTTAGCACAAATTAAAGATATTTTTATTATTATCATATTAGTTGCTGAAATCTGTTGTTTCAATGCGGTTTTACTGCAAAACAAATATTAGCGGACAAGTTATCTTGTCAAAGAGGAATATTTCTTTTTAATGATAAAAACTTGCAAAACAGACTTGAAAGTTATTTATTATAAATTAGGAAATATATTCCTGTATATTGCTCTAGATAACAGTTTTTAAAAATATTTTATATTTAGGATATTTGCGAAGAAGTTTTGATATAATTGTTTGTCTTATTGTTTAAATATTGTTCTATCGACGATATTATGACGTAGTTTTCTTCTAGAATAATGATATGCACTTCATTTCTAAAGAAAATATTGTCGCCAATTCACTAATTAATTATCTACTGCGAATGATCAATATTACCATGGTAATTTTTAATTTATTGATTCCATCAAAGCAGCATACTTATAGTTTCATAAAAATAGATTAGTATATAATAAGGCGACCTCGATGGATTTGAACTGTTTCTGTTTTCAATGTTTATTCAGTCCGTTTATAAATATATTGAAAATATATGGTATTCCACTCTTTTGTAATCGACATAAAAGCAAAGAAAGATACACAAAAATTCATCAATTATATTGCATAATAACGTATTTTTTATTTTGGATCTATTCTTTTTTGCATCTCTCTGAATTAATTAGTCCATCATCATCTCCCAATTCCCTTTTTTGTTATTCTCGACAGTTACCCAAGTTGTTAAAACCTATTTATTTATGTTTCCTTGGAATTTGGCATGGAATAATAGCCTGCGTAATAACTATATTTATATCATCTGGATTACTCAGGTACTGGAAAACGTTTCCTTTCTATTTTGAGCAAATTGATAAAATTCTTGTTGATAAAAATCGGGAGAAAATTGCAGAAATTAAAATATTTAAAATGGAAAATAATATGTTTTTCTCCACATCAGTTATTCAATTTTCGCTAACAGTAGGCACACTAGCCAATCTTATTTATCTGGAAATTCCTTGCTATGCATTTAAGTCCAGATTATTCAATTTTATCACGCTACTATTTTATTTTCATACTACTATAGTGTCTGTGGGATTTATTTCAAACGCATTTGTAGTATTTTATCTCATCTATAAATACGTATCTTTAAAGTTTTCGGATATTCTTGAACTATTATTAATAAGCATGGATAATTGGGATCAGAAAGAACATTTGAAAATTCTTATGGACTCAGTCAATATAATTTATGAAGTATTAAATATTGGTATAAAATTATTAAACAATGTCTATAATTTTATTGTTTGCATGCTTACAGTAATTTTTTTTGGAGCGTTATGCTCGTTAATTTTCATTATTCGAGAATATACTTCGCAATTATTATCTATCATGATTATGTTGGTAGCAACCACATTGTTCGTCCTTATTTCCTTGGCCGCATGTTGGGTACCAAACATAGTAAGATTGCTTTTTCTTCTACTCTTTTGATAGAAATTTAAATATTTATTTATATGATATCATTCACTGAGAAAAACTTTTATAGATTCAATTGAATAAGGTGAATATAAGCATAAACTTTTTACTTTTTAATTAAAATTAAAATTTACTTGAAATTTCTTATGTTCTAAATCTCCATATTAATCATTATTTTATAATTGTTTTAAAAAATATTAAAGCGGCATTGAATAATTAGGCTAATTTTTGCTGCTCATTAATGTTATTCTTATTTAGGTTAAGACTCTCTAATCAGGCTGTCTTTAAACATGCAAAGTGCCGGATCATAGAGTATTCCGGACCAGAAAATTTCGCTCCTTAAGAATCATTAAATTAATATATGCCTAATCCCTAAGCTTATGATTGTGGTTATCTATACCAAAAACAATAACAAAAAACATTATGTATTATTCTATGCTGCATATACAGAGTGTCCCCTAATGGTTCGGATAAAATGAAACCATGAACTTACCTCAAAAATAATGAAAAACTTCTTGTAAACATAGATCTAAAACCCTTCACATTTAAGAGAAATAAGCATATTTTATATCATTGATTTACAAAGATCATATAGGATATTTATTATCAAAGATCATAAATCTTTAAAAAAGTAAATTTAAAAATAAAATTGATATTGTAATCTCAAGGGGGAAAAGAAATATGATAAATTACAAAATAAATTTTCAACCCGCTGCTGTGAATTTTGTCTTAAAATTTATTTTATTAATTACAGATATTTTTATTTACGATTTTTAGTAAAAGTACTATAAAAATTTGCATATTTCTCTTAAATGTAAGATTTTTGGAGTTTATTAGAACTTTTTCGTTATTTTCAGATAAGAAATCCATGGTTTTATTTTGTCCCACCATTAGGGCATCCTATATATTGCACGTTATACATGTGTCCTGGAAAAATACGATACTTTCTTCATACACCATTATGATTTATTTAAAACGAAAATAAAATTGTTTTTATAAATATCGATCACAGTTTAAAACTGCAATTTATAAAACCGTATGTGGAAAACAATTCAGTGCCGATTTAATTACGCATTCTTGTATATAAGAGTGATTTTTCCGTCAATAGACGACGCCACTTTCCACTCAGTAAGAGTATTAAGTTGCTGGACAGAAACAACCTCTTTTACCAGTTAAAACCTCTATATTACATAAGAAGAAGAACCTCTTTCACAGACTATCCACCCCTTCGGTGGACCTGACTCTGGAAGCTCGGATCAATGGACTAGGCCAGGACACCATAATAAATTTTCAAAGGGTTAGAAGCCGAAACACGAATCAGAACATCCGGGGTGGAAAGCCGAGATTACACGGCTAATCCTGCCCACAATTAGCATTTAATTTTGTTAGAATGCAAATAGCATGGCGGAATTTTGATAAAAAACATTGTGCAAATTATTATTTTAAATTAAAAATGTATTGCGACTTCTATTTTATGTTATTCTTATATTTTCTATGGATAAAAGAAATGACAAGAAACATTATTCAATATCAGAATTTGATTTCTCTTTCCATTAATAATACAATTCTCTCTTCTAGCGCCATCATATTTGAGTACATCGATGAATACATTAATTTATTTTTTGATTTCTTTCTTTGATTTATTCTTTGATTCATTGTAATTCAGTTTTGATGATACAAATATATAGTACTATACTTATTAAATCATGACTATTATCTGTTTTATTGTTTTAAATAAATTAGAGAAATTTCTAACATGGTAATAGGAAAGAAACTAGGATGTCAGAAATTCATCTCTGTTAAACTATATTATAATTCATCTCTATAGTGTTGATTCAGTTAATTGTCTTATTTCCGTCAATCACATATGCAGCGCTAAACGGGATAGCGTGTATAATATTTTGTTACTATTTCTTTAATTCATCTCTATAGTGTTGATTCAGTTAATTGTCTTATTTCCGTCAATCACATATGCAGCACTAAACGGGATAGCGTGTATAATGTTACGATTTCTTTATTTTTTTTTGCCAGCCAGTTTTTAAAATTAAACCAAACGTATTTTTGGTAATACTTAACTATTGCCACTGTTCATTTTTCTTAAAAATTATAATAATAGATGATAGATAGTTAGATGATGATGAAAATAATAATAATTATTATTATTTATTATTATTATGTATATCTAGTTATTTTTAAATATAGATGAAGATATTATTATTATTGTTATAGTACAATAATGTGGGCACGGACTGTTTCCGGGGAAATTATTATTTATTATTATTATGTATATCTAGTTATTTTTAAATATAGATGAAGATATTAGTATTATTGGTATAGTACAATAATGTGGGCACGGACTGTCTCCGGGGCAAAACTATGTCGGACACGAGTCAAGACATAGTTACTTGTGATGTTTAATTGTGCTATGTCCGGACACACAAGTCAAGACATAGCAACTGTAATGGGAGTTAACTGTCTATGTCAGTGTTGAGAAACTTTCTTACTATGTTGCATGTATTGAGTAGTGATGCTTTTTGAAGTGAAGAATATGAGGTGGGATGTAAATCTAGTGTTTTGAGGCTTTTGTTTAGTATGAGTTACTCCTGTTGAGGAAATAATGATGGGTACTGTGACTACCTTTTGCATTTACTTGTGTGGAGGAGAGAATGATGGATACTGTGACTACCTTTTGCATTCCCCAGAGGCGCTAAATTTCTTAGTTCTATGTATTTGCTAATTTTTTGGGTGAATGCAACCTGGATGTTTAGTGTCTGATATTGAGATGTCTATAATGTAGATAACTTTGTTTTATTTTGTCTATGAGAGTGATGTCTGGTCTGTTGTGATGTATGGTTTTGTCAAGTGATGTCTGGTCTGTTGTGGTGTATGGTTTTGTCTGTTAGGATTGTTTTTATGGTGTACGGTTTTGTCTGTTAGGATTGTTCTGTCATAGTACATAGTGTACGGTTTTGTCTGTTAGGATTGTTCTGTCGTAATACATCTTGTGTGTCGAGTTTCTTAAGATTGTGTCTGGTATGCATTTGTAGAATGGTGTAAAGTGTGTTTATTAATTTGTGTTTGATTGTAAGCTTTTGGTGTATTATGTTTGCTACTTGGTTGTGTCTGTGCAGATAATCTGTTTGTGCAAGCAGCTTGCAACCAGACGTAATGTGTTGAATTGTTTCGGGTGCTATGTGGCATTTCCTATATGTGTCGTTTGTTAATGTGCTGTCTTTCAATATGTATTTTTACATAAATCATTTACACACTTATTAAGATGAACACAATCAGCCAACTACACTGAAAATTCATATGTTGTCATACGTTAAATATTGGGCGTTTGTGAAATTACATATAAACTGAAATTCAAGTATTTGAATTTAATTTTTGCGACCCCAGCATTTCGCTTTGCGACCCCATTTGGGGTCGCGACTCATAGTTTGAGAAACGTGCGCTAGAGCAAAAAATTGATGATTGAGCGACATAAAAGCGGTCACGCTAATTCTAAGATAAGACGAGATCTCAAAATGCCTGAATCTACCGTATGGAATATCATAAAACATGCAAACGAAATACAGGAGAAAAGTAAAATTGCATCGACTTATTGTGGTTTGCAAACAACTACAAGAAATAGAAGTTTTGTAATAGAAATGGAGCGTCTTTTAGCTGTATGGATTGAAGACTGCAACCAAAAGCGCATACCGATTAGTAAAGCGAACATTCAAGCAAAAGCTAGTAAGTTATTTAGATGATGAATAACGATATAAAATATGAAAATAAATATTTCTTAAACAGTTAGTGTTAAGTTAGTATTGTGGTTATTTATCGTGAAGGTTGGCTAGAACCAACCAAGAACCAGTTACCATATTTTACATAGAGTTAATACTTCGAATAGTGCGAGAAATTCGTGGAACCAATTATTCGCACTAATCGAGGCCTACCTGTATTTTGAAACTATTTATTCTTTCCAGCTAATCGCATTAATTAAGTACTGCGTAAAATGTGCAAAGGACACGTTTTTTCGCAGCTTGTAAATAAAAATTTTTTATCGCTATTAGCGTGAAATTATGTGGGCTTAAATTATGCTTGTGGTTTTGTTTTCATTTTTACGGAATACAAGGCGTCTTGGGTTATGTGGAGTTGAACTCTTGTGGTTTTCAATTTTACGTTTCGGGTTATATATTCAGAGTAGGCCAGCACATGGGCCAGAACTTTCAATTCATAGGCCATGGCCCACCCGTAGTTACGTCCCTGTATCCAGCACATGGGCCAGAACTTTCAATGCATAGGCCATGGCCCACCCGTAGTTACGTCCCTGTACCTGAGAGAGAAGAGACTTGTTGGCAAAAATTTAAATGTAATCCACATTTTGGCAGTAACCATTAAATTTCAATTGTTAAGTTCAAATATTTCTTATATATAGCATTTGTATATTTATTTCAACCTTTTTGCAAATTTATTTAAACTTTGAGCAAAACAGTCGATGGATGGAAAAGCTACGCCTTAGGGTACGGCCAGGCTGGTAAGCGACAGAGCGAGTCTTTTGTAGCTGGCAACAAAAGTCAATTTCAAACATACAGGTTTTCGTTGAACTGGCCAGACTGACGTAAAGCGATTGCGACCAATCGCTAAGCGCTTGAACGACTCGCTCAGAATTCAAACGAGTTTGATTTTGCGCGACAAACAGAGGCGATAAGTCTGTTCTTGTGAACTTAAGTAATGATTTCCAGCAGCATTAATAGAGAACTTTTGATTTCAGAAGTTCAAAGCAGACCTGTATTATGGCAAAAGAGAGAGAAAAATTTTAAAAATAGAAATATTACCGATAAATTGTGGGAGAAGTGGGAAATGCTTATAGTATATCTGGTAAGTACAGTAACTTGTAAATTTATAAAATTCTAATGTTTTAAATAAATTAATGGATATTTGCCTAGAAGCTCTTTCTTCTTTCGGATGATGATTATGGCGACTGAAGTCGAGCGAGCCGCGTATCAGTATGGCCAGGATGTCGCCAGCAACTAATCTCTCTGTCGCTAGTCGTATATTGCTTGTCGCTACTCGCTTACCGGCCTGGTCGTACCCTGGTACAAAATTTAAATCGATCTTATATTCTCCGAACTTTTTCGTTGCTCGACGCAGAGTTGGAGGAAGGCGTGGAAATATAATATGAGGTTTCTATGGAAAAAAAAGAAAGTATTTGTCAAATTGTATGAAGGTTTTTCTGTAAGGAGACGGCATCAAAATCAAGTATAAAATGGAATATGGGGAAAAGCATAATTAGAAAGTACAGAAGGGATAATTTTGAGGTGCTAAACAATGGACCACGAGGGAACAGGCCAAAACTACTTAATCCCGATATCTTTTGCCTAATAGAAGCAAGTTGAGAAAGAACCCGGAATTACTCTTATGAAAATCAGAGAAGCTTCTTGAACATAAAATTGAGTTAAGTATGTCTTCCATAAGAAATGCATTATACAAATGCCCGCCGCTTTATAAAATCGCTGCTTAATAAAATCAGCCGCTTTATGCAATCAAATCCTTAGGAACGGATTCAAATCAGTGCAATACAAGTGAAAAATCGCCGAGTAATAAAATCAACATCGCCTCTTATAAAAATCATTCATTGCAGGTACTAAGGAACGGATTCAAATCAGTGCAATACAAGTGAAAAATCGCCGAGTAATAAAATCAACATTGCCTCTTATAAAAATCATTCATTGCAGGTACTAAAACAAAAATCACTTTTCTAATCGAATTTTTAATTCAAAGTTCACCAGTTTTTTGGTATTCCAACTGCAGATGTTCGATTAGTCCATGTGAATCACAGAAAACAGGAGAGTGTAAAACAATAAAAGCAGTGATAATTACTGTAAATGGTAATTATCGGCAATAACATTTTCAGAAATCCGATGAAAATACAGCTGGGTGCAGCCTTACTGTTGCCAGATCTGGCGATTTGTTTTTTTTGATGACGAAATATATAATTTAAAATTGCTGACAATACAGGTTTAGCGACTTTATAATTTCCTTTATTGAAAAAAAAATAAAGTTATTTTTGATATAAGAATTTTCTTAATATTGCTCTAGTTCTTCATGATTTTCCATCCTTAAACTGGAATTGGCAACACTTAAGTGTAATCATTCATTTCACTTTTTCGCTTAACTGATTGCATAAATACAGTATAAAGTTCAATAAGTGTTCGTTCATCAGTTATAGAGCTTTGTATTATTATTTTTCATTTTTTTAAATTTTTTTACATCCCCGCATTTACCATTTTCTGGTATCCATACTTTTTTCGGGAGTCCCGACGAAACGATGAATCGAGATTACACTGCATATAACAGCAAAGTACAGTATATATTATATAATAAAAAAAATTGAAAATTATGCTTTTTTTAACACGCACTGCTTAATGTTATCAATCGGTTATTGTTATCAAAATAGATCGGTCCCAAAGTGATTCTAATAGGCGGCTTCTACTGTATATCGTATTTTATGTCTCGTTTTAATTATGTTGTCTGTGAACTGGATTTTGAAAAAAGGTGCAAAATTTTAGATCGCCGTTTTTTAAAATCAGCCGGTTAATAAAATCAAAACGAATCGGACAAAAGTGATTTTTATAAAGCGGCGGGCACCTGTATATAGTATAACTTCCCAGGATTGCGCTAATTACGTTATGGACATGTTTCTTTTGTTATCTGCCGCAGCTACTAGCCAACCACTGCACTAAATTTAATATATATTAATACCTGTATATATTTTTATCAGGAAAATAAATAAATTTTATTTTCATATATCAGTATTAAATACTCGTTTATTCACTATACTTTCTTACCATTTTGTTAAAAGTGTTCGTAGCTGAAAGTTTGAATGTACGTGCAAAAGGATTAAATTTTTCAAAAAGTTTAAACAAATTCGCGCACAGTTTAAATATATTTGCAGAGAGGTTGAAGTAAATTTGTGAATGATATATCTGATCGTTTTCGTCCATCCTCCATCGGGCGAGTTGATCCCTCTGTGAAGATTATAGAAAAGGATAAAAATTTGTTAGTATTAAATCAATATTTTGAGAGAGTCAATATTACGTTTGAAAATTACCTCGTGTGAAGACGTGTAGTGTTCCAACCGGAGATGTTGACCACCATCTTGAAAATGAAGGACGAGTTTTCCCGTCTACGTTATATTTTTTATTGTGTTTATTTTGTGTTCATTGCATATTACTTTGTTGTTCTACAAATGTTAAAGAAGACACAAGAATTATTAATTATTCAACTGTATCGTTTTTTCATTTCAAAGGAAAAAATATTTGTACAATATGCAAATTTAGCCGTACATAAGTATCGTCCAAAGCGCTTTAAGGCCGGTTTACACCAAGCGCAAGCGTTAACGCGCAAATATTTTTGCACGGCGTAGAAATGTGCGCCGCAAAACATGACGTCACCAAACGTCGAAGGAAAGCGCCGATCTGTTCTCTTAAAACGTTCGGCGATTCGCTTTTTTCCCATGATGCATCTATACTTTGTCGAAAGAAAATGGAGGAAATGTCGAATTTTAATTATTGCAGCTACTGTTCCTTAGCAATTAAATTGAATCTCAAAAGGATATAGGAACTAATGCAAAATACTACGTTTTCTGTATTACTATTATTTACTTTTACAATAAAATTAAAATTTGTTTTAATAATAGTTTTTATTAAATTGGTATAAATATGTAATAATGATTCAATAAATAGAAAATTATATAATAGAAAATATATTGTATTTTAAAACAGTAAAAAATATTTATACTTATTTTAAAATTTTTCAGTTTATTTATATACAGTAGATTCCGCTTAATTAGGGCATCTGTATAATTGGCCAAATCTCAAAGAACAGAACACCAAACTAAGCCACCGGTTAATTGAATTTTAGCGCCTGTTGCTTTTTTGGGCCAAATCTCAAAGAACAGAAACCAAATTATACATACTGTAAAAACTAATAACCTAATACATAATTTAAATGCTTAATTGGGACAACTTTTAACTATTGGGACAGTAGCAGAAAAGGAATTTTCAATTTTTGATATGTTTTAGGGATTTTTCAGTAGCAGAAAAGGAATTTTCAATTTTTGATGTATTTTAGGGATTTTTAAGTAGCAGAAAAGGAATTTTCAATTTTTGATATATTTTAGGGATTTTTTGGATAAACTGATAAACTAATACATAATTTAAATGCTTAATTGGGACAGGAGTCAAAGAATGGAAACCAAACTAATATATAATTTAAACACTTAATTGGGACGATAGCAGGAAAGGAATTTTCAATTTTTTATATATTTTAGGGATTTTTCGAAAGTATAACAACACTACATACACTAACAAGGAATTTTCAATTTTTGATATATTTTAGGGATTTTTCAAAAGTATGGAAACACTACGATTTTTCAATTTTTGATATATTTTAGGAATGGCAACATTAATTTTCAATTTTTGGTATATTTTAGGGATTTTTCGAAAGTATGGCAACACTGCATACACTAATACTTGTTGTGTGCTTTCTTAAAAAATCCTTATATAAAAATTATAACATTTTATTGCACTGGTAATTTTTCAGGTTAAATCTTTCTTCAAGACAATACAGTATAAAACAATGGAGCAGGTCATTTCTTTGCATCCTATTACATAGACATCGTCGACACACTGTTGCCATACTAATATGAACATCCATTTTTTAGTAAAATTATAAGTAAATATCATTGTCAATAAATAATATCATCCATTCTTTAGTAAAATTATAAATAAATTATCGTTGATAAATAATACACACAATACTGTATTTGGCAACACTAGCGTGATGAGAATCAGTTATCTATTATCATGCGTCTACTTCAAGTTAGGTTGACATGATCAGAGCACACTCGGACCAAATTCGCTTGGACAATGCATGCGCATCAACTCGGATGCTACTTGGATGGCAACCAAAATACTCGAATGGAGTGGCAGCCGATTGGAAGTTTAAGATGGCGGAAAGTAGTAAATAACGATTGCATAGGTAGAGCAAAGCTCTCATGTTTGTGTCAAATGATGAAATTTTGGAATTAACGCATCTTAAAAGTTCATCAAACTGAATATTAGTAAATCGTAGGCAGTTTTGAATGCATTTTTACCTTTATTTTCCACCTCACGCAAAAAATTGGAAGAGGGCCTAATTGCTCACACCTGAGCAATTATTAAGAGGAAGTTATGAAGCTGATCCATTCTATAGTCCATAACTTCTTCCTTCTAATCTGTTTATTAATGTGACTATCCACCTCCTGTAATAATATATCAGTAATAGCACGAGATACGCCATTTCACATCAGACTATAGAAAGAGTACACTTGGAACGTGTAAACGAACTTAAACCTCGGTCCGAGTATATTCGGACCGAGTTTGTCTGCTACCGAGTGTACTCTGATTGTCAACCTACCTTAAGAGTCTACCCTTACTGTACCTAGTGATATTCATTTACAGTGTTGATTTTATTTAAAATTTTTTAAGCTTTGCCAAGATGTCAAGAAATGATTTTACACTTTCAAGTAAAATTGCTTGGTTGGATAAAATTAAAAGCCAGCCATTTAATACAAGCCATTGTAGACTTGCTGAAATAAACCAAAATCTACCATAACGCATCTCCTACAACGAGAAAATCAACTGTGTGAGGAGTGGGAATTACAGAAAGAAATTACGGAAACATCCAATAAAAAGCATGATGGAAAGAATCAAGAAGTCGAAGAAGCATTAGATCAATGGTTTTCTATAGTTAGCAGGCAATGCATGAATATCAGTGGCCCAGTGTTGAAGGCGAAGTCAGAGGAGATCGCTAAAAAGCTAATAATAAAAGCTAATACCTATTTTAATAAAGCATTAAAATAGGTACCTAATTATTAAGCTATTTTAATAAATCCTTAAAATAGGTATCTAATTATTATTTTTTTAAATTTTATTAAAGCATTACAATAGGTACCTAATTATTATTTTTTTTATCCATTATTTATTTACCTACGAATTACATATTTTATTTTAGAATTTATTATGACTTTGTTTAATTGGGGCAGCCACTTAATTAGGCCAAAATGGCTTAGTCCCAACGTGTCCCAATTAAGCGGAATCCACTGTATTTATGAAACTACAAAAATATAACAAAATAAAATATACACGAACATACTAAATAATAAAAAAATCTAAAATCTGTACAAAATAGAAATTATAAATTTCTATTTCATTTAGTAATTTTCTTTAGAAAATATGATTTCAAAAAACATAAAATGTCCACTGAACAATTACTTAACCCTTTGCGATCCTAAAAAATATTTTTTTTAATGGTCTACCATTCTAGTGCAGCCATTTAAAAAGATTATGATTTTTTGTTTTTTTGCCATAACTTTTTTGCATTTTAATATTTTGGCACGAAAATATTTTCTTTAGAAAATATGATTTCAAAAAACATAAAATGTCCACTGAACAATTACTTAACCCTTTGCGATCCTAAAAAATATTTTTTTTAATGGTCTACCATTCTAGTGCAGCCATTTAAAAAGATTATGATTTTTTGTTTTTTTGCCATAACTTTTTTGCATTTTAATTTTTTGGCACGAAAAAATTAGATTTTGTCGGAAATATACTGTGTTCTGATATCCTTTTTTAGTTTTGGTAAACAATCAAAAGAATAAGAGAAAAAAATACGAAAGTAATTAGGTCTAATTAGCATATGTAAATTTTATGCATTTTTTCAAATTTTATGCATTTTCGTGCATATGTAAACAATATATAATTTTTCAAATTATTCATGATTTCAGGATTTGCATATGTAAACAATACGTAATTTTTCAAATTATTCATGATTTCATGCATCGGATAAAAAAAAGTTGATATATTTACATTCTTGATGATATTCTGACAATCATAATACCAAATACTTCATAATTCTAAAAAACTTTTCCAACTAACGAAGAAAATTACAGCTAGACAGATTACGCTTTGTGGTATCAAATTACATTGTAATTTGATACCACTAAGTGTAATCCGATACCATGTGTAAACAAACAATCATATTATTCCTCTCACGGATGAAATATGGTATTCTACTACACAAATGTTTAAAATAATTGTTTATTAGCCATTTTTCTTCCTATTTTCTTAAAATAATGTGTGATAAATACTTTTTATTTTATAAGAAGTATTAGTATGTATGAGAATGTCGACTTTGTTGAAAATTTATTTATTTTAATAAATATTGCTACAATTTGTATACGTAGCTATCATCCTGCCATCTGTATGCCAGTTTTATCACTGATTTTTGATAAATTATCACTTTTTATACGTTTTTTCCTCAAGATTTGTCTCAGTGCCTCTTAAAAATGGCGGATGGTGAATTATTTCTCTGTATTATTCATTCTAAGTCATTAATTTTGCAAAAAATAGTTAAAAATATAATAATAATAATAGCATTTTTAAACAAAGGAGATAGGTTGTCATAGCTCTCCTCTTAGTTAACATAATGTAACTAGCCCATAGCCTAAGGTCATGTAGTTAACCTTGGAGGGACACTTTTTGACAATAATTATACCCTCCTCGTCAACTAATTACTTGTTTCGACTACAGATAACACAAAAATTACTTTATTATTTAAATTTTTTTGTTATATTTTAAAATATAACTAATGTAAACAGATGATCAGATGACTTCATAATCAGCTGAGTATTTTTTCCATAATCTAGAACACCGATTTCTGCGTCAATCATCACACGTGGGATTGGTTACCTTGTTTCTCTGATAAATTAAGATTTATAAATTTCTAAATAAAATTAATTTATCAAAGTTTTTGTGTGAAAAAACATCAAAATTATATTATTTACAAGGAGCCAAACTTTCCTAAATTATAATTTATGGATCAATGAATCTGAAAAATAAAATAAAAATATAAACTAAGAAGCAGACATGGAACACGATACACAACTCAGATAAATTTGGATAAGAGATTGTCGAACTTTTGGCAGTCCAAAGTTGATGCTTTATTAGATGATTCCGATTGAATTGGAATAAAGGATTATTTAAAAAATTTATTTAAAAATTCACATTTTAGCAAAATTTTGGCTATTATGATAAAAGAAAGAACAGCATTATAAAAATTGATATTTTAAAAATTATTTTTCAAAATATAACTAAAAATAAGGAAATTAGACTCTGGTAAAGCGTACATGACTATGGAGTGCCAGACCTAAAAATAGCCAGGCAAGTACGTATGTGACTTCAGAGTTATAAGAGTTAAAACCCAAACAAATTCCATAGAGCATTTTAAAGAGTGGTTGTTATGGTAACATAATCATAGTACATAAGCACTTAAATTATACCAAAGGATTTTACAATAAACATAAATATTATGAATAACTTATAAGTAACAAACAAATCAATAAATTAACTTAAAATTATATACAGTGCAATTTTATAAACTAACATATTTTAGCATCATATTAATCTGCCACTGTATAGAAGATACATGCTATGAGCTTTTTATCCTATACAACTGCTTATTTTTTACATATCACTACATTTGACTATCTAGATCAACAGATATACCTCTTAGGAAAAGTTTAGAACACTCCTATTTTGGTTACATAATTTTCTAAGAGAGCTCATAGTCTCTGGCTATTGGTGAAGATGGAAGTTTTGGGAATGATTGGAGGCTAGCTATTCATTCTTATCCTCTGAAATACTATATCAGATCACACTACACTATATTCCCTATTTACATAGATGTCATTCTTCTCTGGCAAATTGCTGAATGGAGGAAAAACCAGATAATTTGTTTTGGTTTTATGTAAATCTCATCACAAATCTTCCTATGGCATAAATAACATAGCAGGTCTACAATAATAGAAATCTTTAAAATTGCAATAAAATGAATGATTTTTATATAATTTATTGATCTATGTGTTATTTTAGGTTTATATGCCTGTTTTAAATATTATTTTGTGATTAGTTTCAAATAATTTTCTTTTTGAAATATAAAGTTAGTAGAAATGATGTAGATAAACTACATGACATATTTGCTTAGTTTATTGACTTGAAGACATTGCAGACCAAAAAAAATAATTTATGTATCGCTATGAAATTTTTTTAGGATATAAATTCACAGAATTTTTTTAATTCCCTTGATTTATAAGAATTTTTCCTGATTGAAATAATAATAATAATAATAATAATAATAAAGAAATTCTTGAGAATCAGGAATGAAATTTTCTTGTAAATCTTGAGATTTCTTCAGACAGGAATCTTGAGCACAATTATTAAATATGTATTAGGATTCCCAACAATAATATCAGAAGCAATTTTGTTATTTATATTAAAAGTCATCACTTTTTTGGACAAAGTATAGCACAGTTGTAAAATAGATGAATTTTTTTCCTTCAATTCATTGATCATAAATAAAGGAAACAATATTTTTATAAACACACTGTGATGATAGTAAATAGTTATAGAAGCTATATATTCATATATATGAATTGTATTATTTCCCCACCAGTAGCTATTTGCTAAATGTGATATTTTGCTGTGTTCTTATATTATTGATAAGTTTGCATTGTTTTATAATTGGCAATAAAAGCAAATTTTTAACCCTTTTCTCACAAATTTACTTGAGATAGCTATTACAAATAACAGTTAACATTTGTTGAAAGTCTCCAATAAAATGCACTTGCTACCATATACCACCAGACTGCATTATATCTTTGAGATGATCAAGTATATTAAAAGTAGCTTTTGGTCTTGTAGACATTTTGTCCCAAATAATTAATGCTGCTTTATTTAAAATATCTGATTGTGCTGAATTTTGTTACATACTGGAAACAAATGTTTCAAGTGGAATAGGAAATTTACAGCAGTTCCAGTCAATGCAACAGGTATAACTATTTTGTTTTCTCATTTCTTCCAGGGGATTGGTAAACAAAAGTTTTTTCCAATCCCCTTGGACTATCCACTTAAAAGAAAGCCATGTCCTATTCTTATACATTCTAACACTTCATTTATTATTTTTCTTTTCACTTCATTATTTAAAGCATTATAATATGATTTTTTGTTTTCTGTTTGTTGATCATATTGTGTGTGTGTTGGAAGATTGAAAATAATATACATATATACACAAATAAGCTCTGAATCTGTTGAAGCATTTTAAATACAGAAGTTTCTTTGAGACAATTCTTCCATTCTTTATCATCCTCTACCAATTTTAATTGTTTAGTTAAAATATATACAATATTTTATTAGATAACTATTCTATCTTGTTTTGATATAAAGATGTAATATTTGCACTGATGATGGTTTATTAAAACCGAAAGTACTTTGCAATAAATAATTATTTTTCACTTTAATGGAGAGCTTATAACTGTGTATTATTTGTAATTGTTTAGTAATAAATAAAACTGTTGGGCATAATTCACCATTTACAGTACTTTAGTCTTCAAATGACTTTGCTCTTTTTATATGTAGTAATAAATTTCCAAGAAAAAATCATTCACGAGCAGAATTTACAGTGTATATTCTTCCTAAGCATTTACTAGACATCTTCTTTGCCATTTGCTATTCCAAATATGGTTTTCTGGAATATAAGTATAATGAATATTTCTCATAAATGAATCTTTGCAGTTTAAATCAAACCATACTGTTATTATTATTATTAACTTATTATTTCTGCAAAGTTACAAATTCTAACGAGTACCAATAATAATAATTATAAACTAAACCTAACAGTCTAATGACTCTGCAAATCCAAATTTTGGTCTGAGCTCAGGTGTTTTACTATGTTCTAGATTAAATATAATTAAATACAAAACAATCTATCAAAAATTAACATCTAATCGGCAAGAATAAAACCAGAACTTACAATTAGAAGTATCAAATATGTGTTAGATCTAGAACAACAAAAACGATGTTAGAAACTTTTGCTAATAAATTGAATAAATTCTCAAAACAAGTTAAGTAACAAAAATATAAATTTATTAGATTCAAAACATTTACAAAAAGTGTTAATTAAAGCTTTAAACAATAATAAAGCAGATTCAAATAACCAACAAAACTTATTTAATCAAACTCAAATTTCCAAAAATCCAAATTATTCACAAGAAATATAATCTTAAATACTAACTACTTCTAATACCTCTACTACCAATACAAATTTCAAGCAATTGTCGATCTTTACAAGAATTCAAATTGCGATGCTTAGGTTTCTCGCCCTATCGTTGTCTGATCTGCAGTCTCGCCACCCCTCTCTGAATGCTTCCTTTGGTTCAGCATTAATCGAAATATTTATTTTAAACTCCGTCTGGAGCACCCAATCTATAAACTCATGCCACTTTCAATAATGACACCATATTAACTTGTTAGAAAAAAAACAACTTTATTTTAATTAGAACAAAATATAACAACTTACAGTAAAATTCCCCTACAGTTTTCTCAACACATAACTTATTACCAATTTCCATGAACAAAACATCCACAGTAAGTCCACAGTACATCTAAACAGAGATGAGTACAGCAACAAATCACAACAACAATGTCAACCATCACTCATAGGGGAACATATACTCCCTCTCATGGCAGGGTTATATTAAACCCAAAATTTATATGAGTACAAGCTTTAACAATTAAATCCAAAATAAATTACAATTATTATTTCTTTTTGTTTTTGCTCACAAAATTTATAATAAAATTATAAATAAATATCAATCAAAACTTTATTAACTAACACATTTTTACGTTGTCTTAACCCAAATTCAACGCCAACTCGTCCTCCCTCCATCACAATGGCCAAGCTCCACAGTTCTCCGTCAACACAAGCATTCCGTAAATAAACTTTTTCTTTTTTATTTTCATAATTAAACAACTTTTCAAAAAGGGAAAACACTAACCCTTCACAAAATATCACTTGGCAAACCCTACATCGATACAACACCTTGCTATGTTGTTGGCTATGTAAGCTTTTATACGGAGTGACTTACAGTCCCATGTTGCTTCATTTACATTAATTCGTGCAACAAGTTTAAATTTATTAGTTTACAGAGTAATCAATTCATGTCATCCTCTTTAGTTTACAATTTAATTATAAACAGAACAAAACATCGATAAAATATCATTCTTATTTTCTCATATCGGATCAGTGGTAAAATTATGTAGACGAGATGACATCACAAACCGAGAAAGCTCCCTCGGAAGATGGATGTCCATTCCGTAAACACGTGATTGCTAAATACTACAATGGTGAACATGGAAGTAAATTAACTCTTAAACAAAAATATAATATGTTAAATAATATTGAATATAGCAATAAATAAATAGACAGGATAGATCAGAGTTAACCTCTTCACATTTCTGCTTGTGTTTTCACTAGCCTATTGCTCCTGTCCATGTCTAAAATAAAATAGCTGTTTTTGAGATAAATGGACAGGTAATCTTCTGATTGCATGTAATCCGTTATGCATATAATATTTGTGAAGATGTCAAACAACTTCTAAAGGAGTTACATAATACAGTCAGACCTCGTTATATGGTCACCCTCTTATAAGGTCAACCCGCTTATATGGTCACTTTTGGAAAATCCCTGCCAACTTAATAGGAATTCTGTGTATTTTGTTATCACTTATATGGTCACTTTGACTTCATCCGAAGCGATCGAGCGCGTTGGAGTCAGCGGCGGCGCAATGCGCTCGATCATCTGCCTGATCCAACTATATAAATGCGCATCAGGCAGATGATGCCGCACTATCTGATGCGATGCGACAACTCTCGACAGTCAATTTAAAGTTGGTTCCCACTAGAGTCTGTTTCCGTCCGGGAGTCTGCGCAATAAAGGCCTTACTGAACTGTGCAAACTCGGCGCTGACGGACGGAGACACTGAGTTTGCGCAGTTCAGTAATGACTTTATTGCACAGACTCCCGAACAGAGATGGACAGAAACGAACTCTAGTGGGAACCGAACCTTAAGAATTTTAGGCGTGACACTCTTGATGGCTTTGAGGCAATTAACATAACAGTATCAAGTGTCTGATCCACAGAATATGCATTTCGGCATCAACTGCCCTCTTCAGTTCTAACTGTGCCATGCTGAAATGCATATTCTGTGATGGCCATGCAATCTTTGTATTTTTTTAGAAAATTAAATGTTTGAGAAATTTAAAGTTTACAGAGTAATCAATTCATGTCATCCTCTTTAGTTTACAATTTAATTATAAACAGAACAAAACATCGATAAAATATCATTCTTATTTTCTCATATCGGATCAGTGGTAAAATTATGTAGACGAGATGACATCACAAACCGAGAAAGCTCCCTCGGAAGATGGATGTCCATTCCGTAAACACGTGATTGCTAAATACTACAATGGTGAACAGAATAAGTTAGTATATGTCCAGATTAAATTTGTGGTAAAACAAAGGCACTGTCTATGAAAAGCAATTAATTTTTCTTAAGTTGAAAATCAAGGATAAATAAATCAAATGAAAAGCTGTGGCAAGAAAACTTTTTTAATTTTACAATTAAAGCTTTAAAAAAATTAAAATTAAGCATTAAAAAGTTTTCCTGCTACAGAGTTCTGGTTTCTTTGAATTTTTATAAGTAGCAGCATGTTACTATGAATTTTATACAAAAATCAAGAACAGTAGTTCTTGACTTTTGTATTTGTAATTCTTGATATTTGTATTTAATGAAATTAACATACAAAGAAAGCAGTTATAAGCAGTGTAAAATAATTTATTTAATTAAACAAAACATTTTCGCTACAGGTTAGCCATCTTCAGTGATATTAAAAAAATGTTACAATCGAATATTCAAACTACAGAAACAAATTTAAAAAGTTGCAAGTATTCTAGCTTTTTCAAAAAACAAACAGTGTGAAGAGATTAACTCTGATCTATCTTGTCTATTATTTTATTATGCTCTTTTTATTATTTATCGTTATATTCAATATTATTTAACATATAAAATTTTTTTCATTAAGAGTTAACTTACTTCCATGTTTGTAGTAGTATACTGTTATTATTATGCTCTTTTTATTATTTATCGTTATATTCAATATTATTTAACATATAAAATTTTTGTTTAAGAGTTAACTTACTTCCATGTTTGTAGTAGTATACTG
Source organism: Olivierus martensii (assembly GCA_000484575.1). NCBI lineage: Eukaryota > Metazoa > Arthropoda > Arachnida > Scorpiones > Buthidae > Olivierus > Olivierus martensii. The sequence goes on along the minus strand of AYEL01081540.1, from coordinate 8,768 downwards.
TTGTAGTATTTAGCAATCATGCGTTTACGGAATCCGTCTTCCAAGGGAGCTTTCTCGGTTTGTGACATCATCTCTTCTACATAATTTTACCACTGATCCGATATGAGAAAATAAGAATGATCTTTTATCGATGTTTTGTTTGGTTTATAATTAAATTGTAAAGAAGATGACATGAACTGATTACTCTGTAAACTGATAAATTTAAACTTGCTGCATGAATATATGTAAATAAAGCAACACAGGACTGTAAGTCACTCTGTATAAAAGCTTACATAGCAACAACACAGAGAGGTGTTGTATTGAGGTAGAACTGGAATAGTAACATTCAAATTTCTTGTAAAGATCTACAATTGCTGGAAGTTTGTATTGGTGGTGGAGGTAATAGTATTAATTAGTATTTAAGGTGGATATTTTGATTTTTGGATCTTTGAATTTGGATTAAATCAGTTTGGTTGATAAATTGAATTTAGCTTTATTATTGCTTAAATAAAGCTTTGAGTGTTTTGAGTCCAATAAATTTATATTTTTTGTTATTTAACTTGTTTTGAGAATTTATTCAACTTATTAGATTAAGTTTCTAACATTGTTTTTGTCGTTCTAGATCTAACATTTATTTGATACTTCTAGTTGTAAGTTCCGGTTTCGTTTTTGCCAGTTAGACATTAATTCTTGATAGACTGTTTGGTATTTGATTATATTTAAGTTAGAAAGTGGAAAAAGACCTGAGCTCAGGCCAACTCTGGATTTGCAGAGTCATTAGACCATTAGGTTTAGTTTATAATTACCTTATTATTGGTATTTGTTAGAATATGCGACTTTGCAACAGAATCAAAGAGCCACAAGGAAACAAGGAAACAAGTTACCCACAAGAAAACAAATTATTAACAGCACTAGACTTTCAAGCTCTTTCCTTCACTCCACTTTCTACCCACATATTTGCAGATCGATCAACCAATTACAGTAATCATATAGTTCGAAAAATAAACGGTAATTAAATAAATCACGGCATATTATATGCTTTTTTAATTATGTTTTGCAAAAGAATCTATAAAGATCAATTTATTTATTTTATTTATGTAATTTTAAGAAACTTTTTAATTCTTTATTTTGAGAGAAAATATCGATTAAAACGACAAAATTTTCTGATTCCAATTGTATAGTCTTAACCATATTTCACTGTAAATAAAATTCCATTGCCTTAATTAAGTTTTTCTTATCCCCGGATATATGATCACCCTGGATATAAGGTCAGTTTTTCCAAGTCCGCTGAAGTGACCATATAACGAGGTCTGACTGTATATATATAAATGTGCATTCACTTCATTCAATGTGGTAATAGCTATATTTCTATCTCCTCTCTATATTTTTAAAGAAGCTCAATTATATTCTTTTTTATACACACTTGAAAATCTACTTTATGCTTTTTACAGATCATGTTTCAATATTTGTGTGTATGTTAAATATGGATTGAATCGAACCATCTATCAATTATCAACTTTCTGATTTGTGATAATTACATTATGACCATCATCTTTTCTTTTGTACAGTGGATTATTGTCTATATTAGCTAAAGTTTCTTTTACAAATTATTTTGAATAACTTTTTGTACATATACCATTCTCCATTCATGGAGATATAAGGTTTAAAGCACCACAAGGATCATGGATCACTCATCTTGTAACAGTTTCAAATAGCCTAGGATTTTTGTCTGTATCAACTAATTCTGCTGATACAACAGAATCAATATCTTTAGTTTGGTAGAATTTGTCCTCTTTTAAGATAATTAGTATATGTGCATGAGGATAAATACCCTTTTCTGAAATTGAGTAATATGAATATCTCTTTCATTCTGATCATACATTAGTTCTTGAAATTTCACATAAAATACTCTTGTAATAAAACTGGAACAGTTTCAGTTTTCTGATATGATGGAAAATTATCAATAATTTTGCACCAAATGGATTTGCAATAAATATAAACAATTTGTTTCTCATATCTGGCTACAATACACATTACATCTTAATTGTTTTGAAGCATATTTTTTGGATCCCAATAAATGTTGATGGCAATACTATTAGTATAATGACATAGATAACCATGTTCTTTACCCTCATTATGAATAAAGTCTATCAATCCTTTATAGATTTTTTGCTCAAATTTTGTTTTGATGGAACCTAATGTATGCAACTCAAGCACTTTAAACTTTAAAATATCCCTCAATAAAATATTGCTAGAAAAGTTTATCAGAGCTATACAATGAACTGAAAATGTCACAGTTGTTAATAGTAATAGTATTTATGTTTATTATAGAATTACACACAGCTATAGCATGTATTATATCATATGCTCTACTTTTTAATATATGCTATATCATTTATTCATGTAGAATCACCATAAGGAAACCGTAATGGATATGCCATTGGATCAGAATGTAGGTTGAAGGAAGGGATGATTTTCACTCTTGGAATGAATAACAAATTTAATTTTGATTGGAGGAACACCATCTTTGTTTATAAATACATCTGCAGTTTCACTGATTGTTGCATAATTATATTGGCATTTATCAAATGCATTGTTTTCAATGAACATAAGCTGATATGTAGGTATATCAAAAGAAAGTACTTTCACATTTTTACTTTGGGAAATCATAGACTAGCCAATATTCAATTACTTTCACATTTTGACGAAGTAGCTTTCATATGGATTTATATCCTCAAGTAATTTCATTAGATCAGCCATCAGATGCTTTCTGCAGTTTATATTTGATTTTTGATTCATTCTGTGTTTTTAAAACTTTCTCTGAACTGTTTTTAAAACTTTCTTATAAAGACGTTACTTTTAACAAAAATATATTTTTTTCTATTAGCTGCTGCTGTTCTTGATCCTTTTTTTAAAACTTTCCAGACAGCAAATCCTGTAGTTTCTTTTTTGTATGAAAGTTTACATAATGTAATCAATCAATTGATAAGCAAATTTATAAAATATGAGATGTTGAATGAAGCAGTTAACATCACATAAATTATTGAAAATTGACATCCTTGATAAAATAATTACTATAGCAAAGTAAACATTGATATAGGAATAGATGCTGGACGTTTTCTAGTAAAAAATGAAGTTTCGGAACTTTGCAAAAAAGAGAATTAAAGTTACATTGCTGAGATTTTCTTATAAAAATGATGCAAAAAATTATAGATTGACATCCTTTAAAATTCCTATTTGTGAAATATGCATCATGTCTAGATCCAAAATTTGTCTTGTCAAATGTAGTTTTGTGCCAAGCACGAATGGAACATGTATTATGTATGAAAAAGCAAAGGATTAATCCATTTCTTGCAGATCATGCAAAAAAACAATTTGAGAACTTAATTTTGTAATCTAAAAGTAAATGGAATTCTATATTTTTGAAACTTTCAATGCCAGATTGTTTAGATCATTTCTATTACCATTTACTTAATGAAATGTTTTGAGATATTTGAAAAGTCATAAAATTGATTTTAATTCTTTCTTATGGAAATGTTACAATACAAAGGGCTTCTTCATAAAAAAGATATGTTTGTTGATATCTAAAAGAACATTCATTATGTACTGTATATTTAAGAAATGTCTTTTTGATGGAATTAGAACACATGGCGGAGTTTTGAATGTACCCGTAACAAAAGAATTGAAAAGCTATGTTAAGGCATTACATTTACATTATCAAAAAGCTTTAGAACATCAAAAGAAATTTATTGAAGAAAAAGAGAGTGAATAAAGAAAAGTCATTGATCAAATTAAAATGTTACAGTTGAAAAAAGCAAAGCTTGTTCAAGAATTAGCAATTAAAGAAAAGAGCATAAATACTCAAATTGAGAAATTATTTAAAAAAAACATGAAAGTAAATATTTAAACATTTTTTAAATTAAAATAAATTATAATTAAAAACTATATGTCAATTTGTTGTTATAACTTTCCATAGTTAATAAACAGAACTAAGTTCTGTTTATTAACAAGTTCTCAGTTATACATTAAGTTTTTATTGATGCTTTTTTAAATGAATTATTTGTACACATTTTAAATTAGTTCCAGCCAACACAAATTGTTCTGTGATCTGCCTGGAGACTTTTCACTTTTTGCAGCCCCACACTAGATAAAACAATATTTGTTTTATTTAATATGTTATTTTTATGTTTATTATTTACATAATTTTGATAAGGAGGTATCAAATTACATAATAGAAACTTTTCGATGTTGATTTTTAGAAACTTTTCTCTTAAAATCAACACTGAATTGTAGGAAAAAAGTTTTTTTTTCGTTATAAAAAAGACAGTTGTCAATATATAAATCATCTTGCAGACTGCATAGAAGACTGCAACAGGCTATAGGTTGAGCAGGCCTATTTTAAATGACTAATACTGAACTTGTCTCCTTACTTATGCTTTAGTTTTAACTGTTTTGCAAATTAATATTTATCTATTATGCTAATGTGGAAAGACTGGAATTTTTTGTAGAAAACCTGGAAAAGTCAGGTAATTTTATTATTCTGTTTAGTGGCAACCTTGATTATATAAATAGTTAAAATTGTTTTCAAACTGAAATTATGAGAACTACATTTTAAAAATTGTATTTTACAGGGTGTGGATTTTGTAAACGCTTAAAACCTGAATATGCTACAGTTGCTACAGAAATGAAGGGTCATTCTGTAAGTAATAATCTTATACATTGAATTTTACATTATAAAATGTATACATGCACAAATTATGGTTGATTTTATTTATTGTGATCATGGATATATTCATTTCTATAATAATATATTTTTCATAAAATAGATATTATTACTAACACAAAAAAATAACATTGTTTATTGTATTTAACAGTTGGTATTTATCTCTATTATCTTATTGTAGTTATATTCATGCAGTGGAAATCTTTTTTTTTTTTTTTTTTTTTTTTTTTTTTTTTTTTTTTTTTTTTTTTTTTTTTTTGGAATTTTTTTTTTTTTTTTTTTTTATGCCTATTTCTATTAGGGAGTGGGGCCAGTTCCAACCACGGGCTGATCCCACACCCATAGGAGAGGGAAGGATGATGAAGAAAGTTTTTTCAGGGTGCCAGGATGGGCCCAGCACCCCGAAAAAACTTTTCAGGAGATGCCACACCCAGTACGTGAACCCAGATCCTCCTGTGTGGTACACCAATGTGTTACCACTCAGGCCGCCCAGTGAAAGTTATTATGCAGTATCTTAATTTATTCTTTAGTTCTGACTCTAAATGTTTCCGGCTTTTATTACTTTCAAGCAAGTTTTAGTTACTTTTGACCAGGGCTGTCCAAAAGGCAGCCCGCCAAGTCATTTTGTGTGGCCCGCAAGGCTTTCATGATTTGTGATATAATATTATTTTTTAATGTTTTTTTTTCACTTTTATTACATTTTTAAGAGGTTAATAAAAAGAATCCTAAAATTTAATTATATTAACTCAATTAATTAATTTTTTCTTAATTATTAGTAGTTATTTAATGATCAACAAGCTATCAATGAATCACACTTTTATAAGACTTTCAATCACGTCAGTTTTCGTTTAGCTATTTCAGTTTAAAGTTTTGAATTGTGACTGTATTTTAAAGTTATTTTTTGGCTTCTATAACACTCACTATTCCAGTGATTGTGTGACTGTTGTTGTGAGATTCTGTTTTGATTTTATTTTACTGTTTAATTTAATTTAATTTTTATTTTACCGAGAGTTTGTTGCATTTGTGAAATGAGTGAGAAAAGACGTAAAATAGAAGATGAAAATCGAGGAGTGGTGAGAAAATGACTTTTTTATAAATCATATGGGTAAACTGCTTTGTTTAACGAACGGTTTTCCTAACTTTTGTGATTTTGTTCAGAAAGTAATATCAATGTTTGGTAGTACTTATTATGTGAAAGTGAATTTTCTAACATGAAGATAGTTAAGAATCGATGCTGAACCTGCCTTGGAGATTCTTCTGTTTTACATATTCTGCATCTAGCTACAACAGGGATGTATGTAAATATCTAGCCCTTGTAAATGCTGCTAATGAAAATTGTTAAGAATCGATTCGGAACCTGCCTTGGAGATTCTTCTTTTACATATTCTACAGATAAGTAAAACAGGAATAGATGTAAATATCCAGCCCTTGTAAATGCTGCTGCCTGCCCTCATTTATCACATTGAATAAGTACATTGCATACATACATTTTTATATATTTAATTGTTTATATTTTATAACTTTTTGTTAACATGTTTATTGGTTGCAATCTGGTAATATAATTTTGTAATAAGGTTTGTTAATCTGGAAATAAAATTGGTTTCCAAAAAGAGTTATATTTATGCGTTCCTTTGTAATAAGGTTTGTTAATCTGGAAATAAAATTTGTTTCCAAAAAGCATTATATTTTTGCATTCTGTTTGTTGAGACGATAGCATATCAATACCAAAGCCCCTCCCCTTTTTTGTAACTATGGCCCTCTATATATCTAATAAACTCCTCCATATCTCTAGTAAACACAGCTATGGCCCTCAGGTTTATTATAATTGGACAGCCCTGGGTTAGATAATATTCTGTTAATTTTTCGACAGTTCATCGCAAGATGATCATTATAATTGGACAGCACTGCTTTAGACAATCTGGCATGAAAAATTAGCAATAAACTAAACTAATTTATTTATTGCTTGAAAGTTTTCTTTTTTGATTAATGTTTCTTACACTGCTTTTATCATGGCAGCATTAATCACAATTATGGATACTACTATGATATATTTTAGAGCTATTAAGATTTTTTCTGCATAGACTTATTATAACTTAATATTTTAAACTCAAGCGCACAGTTAAGCAGAACTATGCTTGAGTTTAAAATATTTTTTAGAGCTTTGATTTAGTTTCTTTCATCCAAGTTGATAACATTATCCAGCATATTGCATTTCTGGTTATAATAATACTTTTTCTTCATATATTTTTGTTTTCTTTTTATTTATTTGCAACTTTTTATTTAAGCATTTCTGCTCTGCATTTTTTATACAATGCCTCACAGCTGCATTTTTATTTCATTAGTTATTGATATTAATTAGGACGTCCCCTGAAGGAATAATTATAATCAGTACCTGTTATATATGTTGGTTGTATGTGCAAAGTCGCGGTTTAGAATGACTAGTAATACAGACTTCAGATTTATCGGCTAATTAGTGAAAACTTTTTAATTCAATTGTTTATGCACAAAATGTGGTTAAATTGTTCAAAATGTGCTATTTATACTATACTTTGATACCTAATGGCAGAAGGATATGCTACGCTATTGTGTGCTATGCACCAGATGACGTCAGTTCGTCACTTTGAGATGGCAGTGATGTCACTGCCATCTCAAGTGGAACAAATTATAGATAAATTTTTTTGTAGTAGAGGCCAAATAATATTTTGTGGAGGGGCCAAAAATTTTAAGCCACTTTTTTCCGCCACTGAGCGTATGGATGTAAGAGTAGGCAGACCAAGTGATAGGAGATAGGAAATACAGGAATACCTCGATTATCGCGGTTATTGTTGCCACGAAAAATACCGCAATAATCGAATCCGCGATAATCGGGATAAATAGCTCATTTACATACTTATACGTAACAAGTTCAAATTTATTAGTTTACAGAGTAATTCATTCATGTCATTATCTTTACAATGAATTTATATATCGAACAAAACATTGACACGGATCATTCTTATTTTCACATATCAGTTCAGTGGTAAAATTTATGTAGATAAGATGACATCATTAACCGGGATAGCTCTTCTGGATACGGGTTCCGATTCCGTATCACGTGATTGCCAACTACAGTGGAGAAGGTGGAAGTAAGTTAACTTTTGAACTAAAATATAATACGTTAGCATATAGGAAAATAATGATAAATAAATAATAGAGTGCATAATAAAATAAAAATAGTATAGGTCAAAGTCAACTTCCTCACATATGTATGTAACACACAATATACAAATATGAAAAAAACAGCTCTTTGAAATGCATTCAAAAATATTGATTGTAATTTGAATCTGTTGCTACTTTGAATATTATTTTCCCATAGATGCAATGCTATAAATGAGGTTAGCTTTCCAATCATCAAACATTAAAATATTCAATAGGTATTTAGAAAAAATAGATCCCCCTGACTAACCAGCTGTTTGACGCTTTGGCGTCAATGAAGTGTTTCTGAAAGTCGTGTGGGTGTCTGCCATGGCGTTCCTTTCTATTATTATCATCATCATCATCATCATCATCATCACCATCACTATCATCATCTAATTATTTATTTTATTATCTTATTATTTATTATTATTAAATAAATAACAATAATAAATATTAATTTTTTTAATTTTATTAATAATAATTATCAATAATTGTCACATTTTATTAATAATAATTATCGATTTAACTTCAATTATTATTATTATATTGGGGTATGTCAATGTGAGCACGGAAAAACTCCGGAGTAAAAGTGCTATGTCGGACAAGAGTCAAGACATAGCTACTTGAGATGTTTTAGTTATGTATTAACTGTCTGTGTCAATGCTGAGAAACTTTCTTACTATGTTGCATGTATTGAGTAGTGATGCCTTTTGTAGTGTTATATATGTCTTGGGGTGTAAATCTAATGTTCCGAGGCTTTTGTGTAGTGTGTGGGGAATTACTCCTGTTGAGGATAGAATGATGGGTACTGTTAAAACCTTTTGCATTCCCCAAAGACGCTTAATTTCTTGTGAGAGTTCTGTGTATTTGCTAATTTTTTGGGTGAATG
>AYEL01081539.1:0-68236 GCA_000484575.1 Olivierus martensii | reverse complement strand
TACTATTATTATTATTAATGAAATTTTTAATTATAATAAAATTTTAATTTATGTGATGCATGAAAGTTATTCCTTCGATAATTTATAATTGAAAAAAATTTGCAATTTTTATATTAACTTCAAATCAATATTCGTATTTATATTGTATTTAAACGAAATATGATAATTATACTGTATATGCGTTTTCGATATTATGAACAATGTCCATTTTGTACACGCGCTATCTTGTGGAGATAAAACGAAGCAGACTTCGTAACTCGAATCACATAAAAATCTGAGTTGGATTCATTGCTCAGTACCGTTATGCAAAAATTATAATGGAAAAGCATTTGCTGGGAAAACATATCATCATGCAGTGCCATAAGTAGAGTACGCAGCGCCTGTGGCAAGGATCAAACTTGCGCTCCCCAATTGTTTTCATTTAAAGATAATAATGCTGAAACTGACTCATCTCCTTCAAAATAAGTTGATTTTGAATCTGCTGTAAGATATTTGTTTGAATGAGCAAATAGATTTATACAAATCCCTTTTATTACTTTTCTTTAGGCCTTTCCATGAATTTTCACTGAAGAGGCAGATACCCAACGAGTCATTGCAAACTTTTACTTTATCAATAAAAAGAGCGCCCCTTCTTGACCTGGCGCCATTGTTTGGGGTAAAACTTGGCCGCTCTTACCCATGAATTACCTCTTTTAAGAAATAAAATAATCAAAATCAAAAATCATGCAGCGACCACCATTGGCTGATTTAAAATGGAATGACCCTCATTTGATATAATTAATATAATAAAGTATTTGTAATTTTCATGTCTTAGCAATATACAAAAAAATCATCAAGTTAGTGCCATTAAAAAAGAGAGAAGATTATAAACTATTTTAAATATAGCATAAAATAACTTATAAGGTACAAAAGATATTTGAAAGTTTCAGCCTATTTCCAGAAGGGAAGTGAAGCATAGGTATATAAGTATAGATCACCATGTCGTTTGTTCTGTGTCTAATAATTTTTGAAATTAATGAATTTTCAAGAAATTCGATAGTGATGATCTTCTATTAAGAATAGCACACTCGTCGCCACATTATTTAATCCTTTAGCTTCAATCATTCCGGAAAGCCTACACTATTATGCAGCCGCTGTATCGCGCTTTTTCTTGCCAAGTTTTGTCATCATTAGACTTTACCACCTTGTGTTTGGCGAAATATAGCCCATGCAGCCCTTGCACCATAAAAAAACAAAAAACAAAAAAAAACAGTTCCGAAAGAAGTAATCGCCTACTTTCTAAACGTATTCTTTATTTTCTAATGGTTAAATTAAAGGGATTATGATTTATGTCATCAAAAACATCTTCCTACGCCATTGAAATGGCATAATCTATATTGGAAATATAGATTATGCCATAAAAATCTCATTTATAGAATAAGATTAATAAATTGCTAAATCTTATTAATCTTATTAATGCCATAATCTTATCATCAATAATATCCTAACATAATTATATCTTAGTAAAATAATTTCAGCATTTAAATGCAATTAATGTATACATTAATTTACATAAATAATAACTTAAAAGTATATTACCCTCCAAAGCTGCAAGAGCAATGTTAAGTAAGTCCTATATTATCTCTGTTTTGATGCTTAACGCCATCTCATGACAATAATATGAATTAAATATTTTAATAAATTTACAGAGTAATTTCATCACTCACCTCTCTCTAATTTCCATTATAGAATAATTTCAAAAGACTGAATGTATACCATTTTTAAATGGGTTACAGAATTAATTAATGTTGTTTAATTTAAAATTTGCCATTAATGGCCTGTCCATCCTATTGGATTTCCTAAAAACCAATGACATATAATAGATCCCTGACTTGCACAGTTAATTCGAAAAAAATTTGGAGTAAATCGGAAACTGCATATGTCCAACAATGCTAAAATTCTATATAATCGAATTATAAAACTAAAAAATCCAGTGCATTAGCAAATGGAAGACTCAAATGAAATTTATATCATTGATAAGAAAATTTTAAGCCACAAGTGCTATTTTTGCAAAAGTGTAATTTTTTCATTGAATTTTTCATTGGCGTTTTATGATAATTTAACAAAAACTAAAATACTTTCACTTCCGATATTTCTAAAACTGCATAAGTCGAAAACGTATAAGTCGGGAACCTACTATAGTTCAAAAGTAATTACAAAGAATTTTTAAATTTAAACGGTCCCAGATAAACAGTTAATTGATATGTTATCGAAATCATATTCAATGACAATTATCTTACTATATTTCATAAAATATCAAATGAATAGTTTACGATATATTATACTAAGCTATATATATATTAACTAATATATATTATAAATAACTATCTCAGAAGTTTGGAAGTCTGCCATTTTTTAAAGATTTCAACTACAGGGTTAGATACTGTGGCATTGTAGTATCTTTAACGGCAGAATATAATAATCAAATATTATACAGGAATGCCTTGTATTAGAGCCGTTAATTGGTTTCAAGAAGCGCCCACGCTATGCAAAACCGCGTTGTTCGAGTTCGTTTATAATGGATTTCAATTTAATTTGTTTATTACAAGATTTCGGATAATAAATATGTATAAAAATGAAAAAATTATTTATTTTTATTAACCAAATAGCAAAGAAAATCATTTTAAACTGATATAAAAATTGTAGAAAACATTAGGACTTATTCATTAATTCTCACATTCTATTTTAGCAACGAAGTGCCATTCTCGTGACATTATATAATTTCAAGTTTCTTCTCTTGTCAACCACTTGCGTTTTTTGTTACTCCAATAATGTCTTCTTTGTTTTGTCTCTCTTACATCTTATTTAAATAATAAAAGAATATTAAATATTAATCATAACTTAAATAATAAAATGCCGCGGAGAAATAACGTGTCTACTTGAGAGCCAATCGAAAAATTACTGGATAAACGTGGCTCTCAACTGTCATCTGCGGCACTTGGGGGGTGGTCGATCAGTATTGCTAATGTTGATATATCTAATAATCAACCTCCTTGATAATAATAAAAACCGCGTTAGACCAAAACCCGCGTTGTTTAAAACCGCGTTATGCAAGATATTACTATATTATGAAGATCTACTAATTAGTTCAAAAATTATCAGTGATGAATATAGATAGCCAATAGCTAGACAGTATGGTCTTACAATCTCTTTTATTTGAAAAATAGGACAGAAATAGGTTTTTATGATACTCTCTTAATTAATAAACTTATATACTGAATAATTTTTTTTTTTATTTTTAAGGCATTTAGCATGAGTTAAGCCATTAAAAATGACCTCAAAAGCATATCAAGTATATTAATCATTTATATTCAACGATTTAAAAATGGCAGACATTCAAACTTCGAGGATTCCTCCTTCAATGTCTTAACGTCTGCCAATATCGAAATTTCATAAAAATCTGTCATTTCATAAAAATTGATCAAATAGTATTAATTTTAATAAAATCTATCACGTGGCCAGATTATCATTTAAAAAAACCTATCCATATATAAGTTTTTATGATATTCAATCTCTCATTTGAATGTCATAAAAAGTTATGCTTCATTGAAGATTTGATGACTATCTTTAATCATTCCAAAGTAGATGACACAATCAAAAAGTGATTGATTAGCTATTTTCAGGACTGTTTATTTCACTATATATGAACAACAGCTAAACATTTTATTTTAATGAAATTCTTTTTTAGGATCTTAGTGTCCTAGCATAAAATCAAAATTTTAAAATGGAATAATATTCTGTGTCTTATACTTATTTATTAATTTTTTTGCTAATATATGTTTACATATTTATATAATCTGTTATATAAAACACATTAAAAAAATAAAATTATAATAATCTTTAAAAAGCTACATAAATTTTGTTGATAAGATTTTAATATAATATAAATTTCATATAAAATATGTACAGACAATACAGTCGATTTCGCTTAATTGGGCCACCTGTTAATTGGGGATGTCTGCAAACGTTTATCGAAAAAAGTCATTTGTCCGCAAATAACGGAAATCAATTAAAATATTTTCGCCCCTAATCAAGCTGCGCCCATGGCGAATGCCGCTTTCGCCATGCTCTAGTTACGGCCCTGCCATCATGTTTTGGTAAACAATACCATTAGGAAGTAATGGATTAAAAAAATTCTTTGTGGTGTTGGCAAACATTTCAAAATTATAACAAATATGGCAGTTTGTTTAGCTCATTTTATGGAAGCAGATGCTATTATAATTCGTTCTATTTTTTCTTAGATCTCAAAGAGAAAAATATTAGAAAAACGAACGAGAAAAATTATGCATTTTAATGAAATAACTAAATAAATAAATTATTTTTTCGTTGAATAAGTGTAATAGTAACATAATCAAAATTTAAATTTTGTGAGAAAAAAATTTATAAAAATAATTTTATTTGTTAGAATTTTACATTTTTTTTATTTTTATTTATTAAATACAAAAAATGCTTTAATTAAATATTTAATTATCATGAATTCTAAATATTATATAAATTTAAAAATATATATATTTATCCATCAGAACATTCGCAATATGAATCGTGATTTCCATTTTCTTCAGAATAACAATAACAAAATAGTGTCCAATACTTTGGCTTGCTTGAAATTTTCTGTTTAAAGCCCATTACATTATATTCAGCTTGAATATTGATTTAATTATCGTTGGCATACTCGAATCTTTTGTTTGAGGATGTTTCCAAATATTGTGGAATAACTTCCTTTTCATTACAGGAATTTCATTTTTTTCTCCAATATTACAATACATTATAGATAGGCATTTACCTCGGTGTTCATGCATGCACATGCAGTCACGAATGAAAAATTACATAACTTGTCAATAAATGCTACTATTGAGCATGAGCAGTACGTAATGTGAATAGTGTCAATTGTTAGAAAACGTTATATACGAAAATTCGATAAAATTAAATATTTATGCGCAAAATCGTTTCCCGAACATCCCTTGTCATTCGATTTGTAGAATGTGAGAAAGGAGTAAAATTATTATTATTATTTGCATAATTAGTTTATGCATATTATTTGGTATAAAATACAAAATTAGTCAATTTTAATCAAATAAAATATACAGTATGGCAGATAATCGTACCCCGAACAACGAATAGATTTTAATGTCAGTAGTGTGTGCAATCAATTAATTACGACATAATTAAAAATCGATAGAATTTTTTTAATAGCATAAGTGATATTTATCGATTTTGAAAAATTACGAGATAGTAATAAATTCTTCATTATCTCAAATAATATGGATTGAATAATAATTTAAACACATTAGACTCCCGGTTATAGGAATTTGGATTATCAGGATTGCTGATTAACTGTGATTACTCCACAATCCGAAAGTGATGCTCAATTATCGATGTTTATCTCAGATGCGATATCTAAAACAGTTTTAAGTGTCCCAAATTCGTATTTCTTATATCTTACTGGTTAGATGATTGCCGATCAAAATTAGAATCGAATTTAAATTACAAATATTGCAATAATTTCTTATTGCAAATAAATTTTATCTCCTTTTTCAATACGTAAGAGGAAATTTGAATTACAGTCGATTCCGCTTAATTTGGTCACAGGTTAATTGGAGCAGCCGCTTTTTTGGGCCAAATTTCAAAGAAGGGAAACAAAACTAATAAACTAATACATAATTTAAACTTTTAATTGGGACAAGTTTTGGCTTAATTGCGATAGCAGTAAAAAAGGAATTTCGCAATTTTTGTCATATATTAGGGATTTTTCGAAAGTATGACAACACCATTTTATTATTTGGCAAAAACTAGCGTGATACGAATCAGTTATCTATCGTCCTGCATCTGCAAGTATGCATCTGCTTAAGAGTCTCTACGTAATTTTTCAGGTTAAACCTTTCTACAAGACAATACAGATTAACACAATGGAGTGGGTCATTTCTTCGCATCCTATTATATACATATCATCGATACACTGTCACCGCATTAATATAAACATACATTCTTTAGTAAAATTATTAAATATCATTGTTGATAAATAATACATAACAATACTGTATTCAGCAACACTAGTGTGATGAGAATTACCTCTATCTGTCATAGTGAGTCTGGCAAATGTGCATCTACTTAAGAGTCTACTATTGCTATACCTAAGCTTTTTTGGTCCAAATCTCAAAGAATGGAAACCAAACTAATACATAATTTAAACGCTTAACTGGGACAACATTTTGCTTAATTGGGACAATAGCAGAAAAGGAATTTAGCAATTTTCACATATTTTAGGGATTTTTCAAAAATATGTCAACACTACACACACTAATATTTGGCAACACTAGCGTGATGTGAATCAGTTATGTATTGTCTTGTGTCTACTAAGTATGCATCTCCTTAATAGTCTACCGTTACTATACCTAGCGATATTCATTTACAGTGTCAATTTTATCTAGCGTTGTGAGTCTGGCAAGTGTGCATCTACTTAAGAGTCTATTGTTACTGTATCTAGCAATAGTCATTTACAGTGTCGATTTTATTTAAGTTTTTAAATCTTTGCCAAGATGCCAAGAAAGGATTTTACACTTTCAAGAAAAACTAATCTTTGCCAAGATGCCAAGAAATGATTTTACACTTTCAAATAAAATTTCATTGCTGAATAAAATTAGAAGCCAGCCATTTAATACAAGCTATCGTAGATTCCTGATATAAGTGGTATAGCGAAATCTACCATAGTGCGTCTTGTACTGGTAATTTTTCAGGTTAAACCTTTCTACAAGACCATACAGACTAACACAATGGAGTGGGACATTTCTTTGTGTCCTATTACATGCACATCGTCGCCGCACTAATATAAACATCCATTCTTTAGAAATGGATATTTACTTAAAATTTTGAAATATAAACATCATTGATAAATAATATAGTGAGATCAGAATCAGTTATCTATCATCGTGAGTCTGGCAAGTGTGCATCTACTTAAGAATCTAATCATTACTGTACCTAGCAATATTCATTTAGCCAGCCATTTAATACAAGCCATTGTAGACTTGCTGAAATAAACCAAAATCTACCATAACGCATCTCCTACAACGAGAAAATCAACTGTGTGAGGAGTGGGAATTACAGAAAGAAATTACGGAAACATCCAATAAAAAGCATGATGGAAAGAATCAGTCAAAGAAGCATTAGATCAATGGATTTCTATAGTTAGTGGGCGAGGCGTGAATATCAGCGCCCAGTGTTGAAGAAGTCAGAGATCAATAACTAATAATTAGGTACCTATTTTAATAAAGCATTAAAATAGGTACCTAATTACATTAGGATACCTATTTTAATAAATCATTAAAATAGGTACCTAATTATTAGTTAGGTACCTATTTTAATAAATCATTAAAATAGATACCTAATTATTATATTTTTACCGATAATTTATTTACCTGCTGGTAGTCACCTTCAAAAGATGTTTTGAAATACAGAAATCCCTTGTTTTGCTGTTTAACGTGTAATTGCACACACTTTGATAGAAGAAATGGCCGTTTCTCAATATCCATTCATGTAAACTCCACCAGACTGTGCTGAAGTATACAATGCTATGTCCAGATGGTGTTGTATACCTCTAAGTGGACTTGGTGTTATTTAAAAGGACCGTAACTCCACCAATTATTGATGTAGGATATAGTGTTGTATATATGTGGGTAGAGGATCGAGAATCCATATGATTGTGCCAATAATCTCATTTTGGCCACAAATGGACATAATGCCCTATACCTCTGACCCACAGATATACACACAAAAATAAATTAATATTTCTTTAATAAACATAAAGAAATATTAATTTTATAGAAACCATACTTCTATTATCTTTTGCATAAATAAATAAAATAAGAATTTAATTATTTTTATCGAATATAAATTGTCTATTCTGTTTACATTGCAATACAGTAGGTCCTCATTTAATATTGTCCAAGTTAACACAAAACAGTCGATTCTGCTTAATTGGACCACCAAGAGAACTGGCTGAGCAGGGCCATAGAAAACTGAAAATGTTACCAGAGATTATTATTAATACAGTGGATTCCGCTTAACTGGGGCAACGCATAATTGCGAACGGAAACCAAACTAATAAACTAATACATAATTTAAACGCTTAATTGGACAGTAGTAAAAAGGAATTTAACAATTTTTGATATATTTTAGGGATTTTTTCAAAGTAGGTCAACACTTCGTACACTATTATTTGGCAACAGTAGCGTAATGCAAATCAGTTATCTATCATCGTGCGTCTGGCAAGTATGCGTCTGCTTAAGAGTCTACTGTTCTAGTGTTACTATATACTGTATCTAGTGATATTCATTTACAGTGTCGAATTTATTTAAAATTTTTAAATCTTTGCCAAGATGCCAAGAAATGATTTTACACTTTCAAGTAAAATTGCTTTGCTGGATAAAATTAAAAGCCAGCCTTTAATACAAGCCAAGGTAGACTTGCTGATATAACTGGTGTACCAAAATCTACTATAGCAATTCTCCTACAACAATTTAATACGAGCCATCATAGACTCGCTGAAATAAACCAAAATCTACGATAGCACGTCTCCTACAACAAGAAAATCATAATAAACCAAAATCTACCATAGCGTGCCATAGTAGACTCCTGATATAACTGTTGTACTAAAATTTACCATAGCACGTTTTCCTACAACAAGAAAATCAACTGTGTGAGGAGTGGGCATTACAGAAAGTAATTCTAGGCCATGGTAGATTCGCTGAAATAAACCAAAATCTACCATAGATGCGTCTTAAAAAGAAAATCAACTGCGTAAGGAGTGGGCATTACAGAAAGAAATTAAAAGAAAATCAACTGCATAAGGAGTGGGCATTACAGAAAGAAATTCCTAATCAACTGCGTAAGGAGTGGGCATTACAGAAAGAAATTCCAGGAACATCCAAAAGAAAATAGGAGTGGGCATTACAGAAAGAAATTCCAGAAACATCGAAAAGAAAGCAAAATCTACCATAGCGCGTCTCCTACAACAATAAAATCAACTGCGTGAGGATGGGCATTACAGAAAAAAATTCCAGGAACATTCAAAAGAAAGTGTGATGAATTACAGAAAGAAATTCTGGGAACATCCAAAAGAAAGCGTGATGGAAAAGTTACAGAAAGAAATTCCGGGAACATCCAAAAGAAAGCATGATGGAAAGAATCCAGAAGTTGAAGAAGCATTAGATCAATGGTTTTCTATAGTTAGTAGTCGAGGTGAACATTTATAATTAATATACTTCTGAATGGCTTTAGAAGTATATTAATAAACTTGTATTTGTAATACCCAAAAAAGGGTATTACAAATACAAGTTTTCAAAAGAATTTCTTCTCAGACATAGGAAACTTACTAAAATTGAATTTAATCGTACATCCAAACTTCTGGAAGAACTAACAAGTCTAATTATTTTTACCACAAGTGCCAGGTCCAAAACAAAAAATTGGGAATGAAAATTTCTTTAAAGGAAACATTGCAATCTACCAAGGACAGACAATGAAAGCAGCTAGATTACATGAAATTTCAAGAATGTAAAAATACTAAGAAAATGATATTTACTAAAATTTTTAAAATCATATTAAAAATATTTTACATTTAAATAGCCAATTTTGCATTTATATTGCAGTAATATGTATATTTCATATTTTGAATGTATTTGCATTTTGTCACAGATTTGTAACAAATAAAAACTTGATTAATTGATGATGAAAAATGAAAATATAGAAGTGCATGTCATTTGGAAGCATTTAGTATTTTAATTTTTTATTTTGTCATTTTTTCAAAAAATTACAACTCCTTCTCATCTTATTATCAGACATTTATTTCTGAAACATGACATACTGTGTACTATATTTAACATATATTGCATAGTGCATTATGCTCTGGAGTCAGCATAAGCACAATTTTTGAGTTATGAAATTTTGACTTTAAAAATGAATTTTAGAAATGCATTATATTTGTAATAAGTAAAAATGCTTGTACTAAGAACATATTGTACTTAATAGTAATTAACTGATGATAAAATTTTAAAAATAAGTTACTTTCACTTTAATGAATAAACAAGTCATAAGTATTATTAGAAACAAACTTGTGAATATAATAAATTGAAAATGTTGAAAATTATTAAGCATTAATAAAATTAATATTGAAACCATCAAAAACTTAGTTCATTATAATAAATAAAATAAATATTAAACTTGCTTAAATAAGTTTGCTTTAATTCTTAATATAAAAAAAATTTAATTTCATTTTCAGCATAGATTTTTGTGGATTTCTTCTCTGCATAATTCATCTGATAATAGTTCAAATTTTTATTTCTAACTATTAAACTATAACTATTAAAATTCAGAATAAATTTTTAATGATATTAATCATTTTGAATCAAATAATTTCTTTTTTAGCTCAAGAAAGGCATTCACCAACTAGAAGTGGAACACAGCGCAATACCCGAGGACGTGAACTAGATGCTAAACTGATTGGCAGTCAACAAACAAATAAAGATGATGATTCAACTCCAGCAAAAAGAAAAACAAGAGGTTCTGGAGGTTGGTATCATAATATTGATTTTGTGATTGTAGTGTGTATAAATATTTTTCTATATGTATAATTTTTTTTATTTTAGAACATCAGGACTCTATACCAACAAAAAGGCGGCGTTGTTCAAAAGATAGTCATAGATAGCCAAGATTGGAACATTATGGATGTCATTTATAATATAAAATATGTGTAAATGCATAGCACATATAATATTAACAATGGAAATCCTAACCATTGTGTGTGAACTCCACCGATATGTTTCTAGAGACCAAAGCATTGATCTGCCAGTCATGGGACTTAACAAATTTTGACTGATTGAGTGATTGACTGACATCATGTACATATTTAATCATGTACATAACAAGATTTTTTGGAAAATTCTGATGTATGTGTGGTGTATAGAGAATATACGAGTGGCGAATTTCAAATGAGTCACATCAGCTCATTTTGAATCTGGCATCATGCCATATTGATTGCCATTGGTTTTCTCCCCTTTTAATTAACAAATTTGATGCCTGGAAATGTTTATTAGAAGTTTTTAATTGTTATTTTCTGTAACAATAAGTCACATTTGTGTTCATCAGTATCAGAAGTGTGTGTCTTCAGATAAGTGCATTTATTTTATTTTTTTGTAACATTTGAATTACGAGATTGACATCCATCTATTATGCATTGCCAGGCTGGATAGTATCAATGTCTAGCTCCAACAAACACACTAAATCCCAGATAAAAAAAATGACATTACCTCATGTTGTTAAGAATAATTAATATAATTTTTCTCCTTTTATTCATATCCTTCCCTTCATGTGTATAGATCTTTCTCATTATTGAATCATAGAATAAATAAATAAGAGATACAGGTTGACGGGATTGAGCCTGTTCTGTCATCCAGCCTTTAACTTATCACATGTATATAAAACATCACTTTTGCTGACATGATGTCAGTATTTGTAATTGAAAAAAATTGGTAAATCAAATTATGGTGTGGAAAGTCTGAAATAGGAAAAAGAAAGCATACCAAGAGTATTCACTCATTGTGGCAGGTTCAGTCCTTATAAAAAGAAATTGAAAATAGGACTGTCCGTGCAATCTGCAACATTGCTTTCATAAACCTGTTATGACTCCCACCTGTAAAACTTGTGAATATATTTGTACATTTGTGGCTTGTATCATCGTCCTATGTATAAGAATGACACACTAAACTCACATAAGCTTTTTATGATTTGTTGTAAAACTTTCAAACACATCACACATGAAACATTACATTCATTACACCTGTACACAACAATTAGTTTAGATCGATTGCCTTTCCTTTCTTAGCTTGTGTATTTTTATACTTCAGCCTCCATGATCAATAAATAAACTAAGATTCAACTATGTAATAATTTTATTAAATGAAACAAATACAATTTCTCTCCAGTTCTTTTAAAACAGAGTACGAAACATATATTTAATCTACAGAAATATTTTGGAATAATTACAAATCATTATTGTAATTTTTATATGAATCTTGTTTACAATAAGAAAAGTTTATTTGAAAATAGAAAAATTCAATTCCATCTGTTATAATTGAAAAGGTTGTGGTTGGGCTCGCTTACATTATACAGTATATGCAATTCGATCAAAGTATTTATTAAAATAAACTGTCAAATAAATCAAATATTCATCAGATATATCATCTTGTATTTCTATATCTTATTAAACAATCGTTATTTTTAAGAAAGAAAAGGATATTTTAATTATAGATATTTGGCCATTTGTAATTAAAAAATAATAAATAGACTAAAATATTTTAATTAGAAATAAAATTTAAAATAACTTTCATAAAGACAAAAATTTATTTATTTAAAATTAATGGCTTTTGGCAATTTCTGCCTTCATCAGAATGAAATAGATATTAAATATGTAAAAACAAAAAATAAATTTCAGAATAATTCTTATCATTCATTATTTTAAAATTTTTGCAATCAGTTCTGTATATTCTTTTTGTATTAATGTTTTGATTTATAAATTAATATGATAGAACCAGGAATTATCAAAAACCATTTATTTTATTACAAATAAATGTTTTTATGTCTTTTTAGAAAAGTAATTTTAAATTTTATATTTTACTCTCTAAAGATATACTAAATAAAATTTTTAGAACTAATTCCACAATGAAAGAAATCATAAATATAAAATGTTTATATGATGCATTGTTTTATTAGGTATTAAATGCATCTGGTGAATTTTAACAAATACTGATATTTATATTGATAGCATAAAAATTACAAAAAGTATTTTTTTTTATGATTAAGAATAATTTGGCAAAAATTTTATTGATGTTAATCAAATATTATGGTTAATATTATTAGATAAATTACAATTTTTAGTCAGTATTTTTTTAATATTTTTCAAATAATTTTTATTATTATCTTTAGAAATATTCATAAAATATTTCATGCATACTCTAAAAAGCTTCTTGAAAACAATTAAAGTTTATTATTTGTACATTAAAAAGAATTCACTTTTAATTTCTGTGGCTTGATACTAAAGAAGTTGATGTCAATATATGTTATTTTTGATAAGTTATTTATTGAATATTTTTGAACCAAGTATATTTGCTATCAAAACAAATAATAAATATATAAAATAATATCAATAAATTTGACTAGAAATAAATGTTTGATCAATATCAATGACTTTTTAGTGTGATTAAAGTCAATAAGATATTGACTACAAAGTATATAATTTCATTCACAGTAGAAAGTAACTTCACTTCGTAAAATCAATCTAAAATTGACATTTAATTATTTAGTATAATGCCACAAATTATATATTTATAATATTAGGATTAAGTATCAAATTGATTTCATAAAATATTAATTAAGTGAATTTCAAAATTGATTCACTTTAAAGAATAGCAAAGTTTAGAAGAAAGCCATAAATTTTTGATGATTTTATTTGTTAACTTTATCAGAAAGCTTCATACCATTATCTGCCAAAATTATAACAAATACTTTATGCTACTAAGCATGATTATGCAAATACCTTTGTTTTTGCAGTAATTATTCTATACTTAAACGTCTATATACATTTTTATAAAATTATATTTGCTCCATTTTAATTCTTATTTTTCTCCACGTTAGCACCTATTGTTGAAAATTAATATTGTAATCTCTGATATAATCTCGTGAGTATCGATTATGACGATATTATTATAAAGATATTTGAAAAATATCTAAATTATATATATATATATATATTTGATGTATGAAAATTAATATTGTAATCTCTGATATAATCTCGTGAGTATCGATTATGACGATATTATAAAGATATTTGAAAAATATCTAAATTATATATATATATATTTGATGTATATATATATAAAGAGAAGAAATCTAATCATAAATATTTTAGAATGCGAAAAACTACAAATATCCCAATATATCTGAGCAGGATACAAATACTGTGTAAAGATAAATGCGACAGATGTTATTGAAGAAACCAAAGTTATTCAGAAATTCTATTGGGACCACAGATTTGATTGGGACATTATGACCATTAGATATAAGGAATGGCTTCATCCAATTTTTGTTGTTACCACCAACTATTTAATAACTACTTTTGAATATACTGTGTTCATACAGGAAACCAGTTAATATACACAATTTTCGTTCCACTTATTGTGTTTTAATGATGATACATCAAATTTGTGTAAAGCATACCGGCTTTCAACCCTGGAGGTCCGAGGTTCGATTTTCGGGCACCCATCTCTTGGGAAAATTTATTCATGATGGCTCGATCCATCGATACTGGTCTATAATCCGGTTGATCTTTCCATAAAGATTGACACACTGGCGCAGTGTCGCTAGATGGCTTGCGGTTACGAAAGTAACCTTAAGGGAGTGCTCTCACTCCATTCTCATGGGTAAGATCAATGTGACGCACATGCGCGGCGACATATGGGCGCCATTTTGATTACAAGAAGTGATATTACGGACGTTTAGTTTTAAGATTGATCAAAACGAATATTAAATTTACAGAGGAGAACGTGATTGATGACCCTTCCGTATCACTTGGTGCAAAGAAATTACAGAAAGAAATTCCGGGAACATCCAAAAGAAAGCATGATGGAAAGAATCCAGAAGTTTAAGAAGCATTAGATCAATGGTTTTCTATAGTTAGTAGTCGAGGCATGAATATCAGCAGCCTAGTGTTGAAGACGAAGTCAGAGGAGATTGCTAAAAAGCTAATAATTAGGTATCTATTTTAATAAAGTATTAAAATAGTACCTAATTATTAATTTTTACCTATTATTTATTTACTTACGAATTACATATTATATTTTAGAATTTATTACTATTTCATTTATTTGGACCAAAATGACTTAGTCCCAACGTGTCCCAATTAAGTGGAATCCACTGTATATGTTTCAGTAAAATAATGTTAAAGTTCATGAAATTTCCTTTTAAATTTTTTCAAATATCTTATTTTTTGTTTTTTTAATTTAATTTTTGCTCTACAGGAAATATTTCTCTTGCAAAGAATAAATAAGGTTTATTCTCTTTATTTTTAAATTAAAAAATACAGTATGTTACTATACCATATTTTTAAGAAATTTGTTGATTATTCTAAGTTATGGTTGGAGAATTTAAATTAGAACACAAATCTTGTTATAAATCACAATCCTCTATTCAGTACTTAACAATCTTCATTATTATACTGCATTTTTCTGATTTTTTAAATGCTAAACAATTTTGTTATAATTATTAAATTAGCTGATACAATATAAAATATATATATGGTACTTTGTCTTGTTTTAGACAAAATGATAATCTTAATTTTTAATAATCAGTTTAAAAAGAACTAATTGTTTATTTTCCAATATAATCATTATTTTGAAATAATTTAATTTAGAATAATTAAAGATACGTGATTAAAATATATCAACTAAATCATCTTCAATACTATAAAACTATATGCTGAATATAATTAAATTCTATTATATAGTTTCATAATTATTATAAAGAAATCTCATAACATTGAACATTGTCATTTTTAAATAGATGAATTTACAAAGTTAATAAAAGTTATATTTAATTCATATTAATATCCTGACCATCCTGTTAGATTTTATAAATTTCTATCAAATAGTTTAATAGTTATAATGGAAAGAATTTAAAATTTAAACTAAATGTTAAATTGTTGCAGTTTAAATTAATGTAAAATAATCAAGATTTCAAGTATATATCCATTCTGCTAAATTTCATAAAAATTTACTGAATTGTTAAGAAGATATTAAGGAAGTGACTCAGAAGTTTGAACAGTTACCATTTTTAAATGGTCAAAACTAGAAGGCTAAATAATAAGAAATTCAGATTATCTTTATTATTAGATTATTATTATCCAAATTTCATAAAAATCTGCTCATTAATTAAAAAATGATTAATGAGAGATACACAGATAGACAAACAGAATGATGAATAGCAAATTTGTAAGCCTCGCTTTCCTTTGAAAAGTAGGTGTTAAAATAAACATAATTATAAGAGAAGGAGCAAGTCAAACTTTTATGAATATAACAGTGTCCTTTTATGCCATTTTTCAGAATGGTATTATTAATTGGACTATTCCAAATCCAATTACGAGCCATTATTCTTAAAATGAGGTCAGCCAGTGCATAAAAACAGATCATTTAAAAAAGAAATTTGGGTTCAATTGGGTTCATAAGAAGCCTTCATTTTCTGCTACAAAATAGGAAAAATCAAAATGGTAGTCTGAAGAGTAGAAATAGATCATCATCTGGCAGCCATGGTTTAACTGACACTATGTAAATTGCTTTCATTCCAGAATGTGTTTAAGTATTTCATCTGTATAAAAGCAGCAACATAACTAGACCCAGAACAAATACATTTTGTACATTCCAAAATGAGATAAATATATTTTTATGCTCCTTAAAAAAGTTTCACAAAAATGAAAGCCTTGTTATGTACTCTTATCCTTTTTGCTTCCAAGATGAGTGCTCTGCTCATTCCATTTTTGTTAAAACTATTTTGTTTATCTTACTTAATTTTATTATAATCAAATTTCAGTATTAAGAATGGAACTCATTTTTAACATTACTAATATGAAAAATAAATTCACAGTTTATGAATTCTTGTTTTATGAGTCCATTCTAGGAACAAATTAATTTAAAGTCAACCTGCTGATAACATAATATCTCAAAATAATAGCACTCAACAGCAGTTGATAAATAATAATTTAATGAAATGTTTTCAGTTGATAAACAACCATCTTCAGCATCAAAAATTCTATTCTTGATACTGAAGATGGTTGTTTATCAACTGCTTTTATTTTGAGGTATAATTCAAAGTCTTGGAACTACCTGTACAAACAGAGGAATTTAATCCATTCTATAACAGCCAAATGACCATTAGTATTGTTTTAATAATCATTATAAATTATTGTATTAGCTTTAATATATAGATATTATTATTATTATATAATAAATATATACATTATATATTTTATATAATATATATATATATATGTATACAGTATACAGATATACCTCACTTTACAGTGTTTTGCTAACATGGCCTTCCCAATTATATTCCATGTTTTTATTTTATATCTCAAAATAATATTTAGAATAGGTTTATAAAGCATAAATTAACAGATAGACAGCTGGGCCTAGAACTATCCTGAAATCTGAAGGTGAGAGACTTTGAATCAAACTTGCATTATCCAAGGTGATATGCAATTTAAAATAGGGATGCACAGACTTGTTAAGAGCAAGGGCTGCATGGATTCACTGTGACTTATAGGAGAGCCACCAAAAAAAACTACGAAAGTTATATATCATATTGTGTTTATTAATCGCATGTTACAAAGCAATATAATCAAAAGTAAATAAAAAATATTTGATTAGATGCGTGGTTTTGCATTGATTCAATTAACTGGATTTAAGAATTTTTTTATGTTAGGTTTGACATTTGCAGTGGCAGTGCTACTTTGTGTGCATGCACAATTTTTTTTAAATTTCCTATTTCACACATATAGCAAAAATAAGAAAATGCTTATTATTTTCTTATTGTTTAAAAACATTATCATTGAGCCATTGTAAAAATAATTTCACATATAGAAAAATATTATTTGAAAATGCATTGTTCAAAACTACAAATAATATTTCTATATGTGTGACTTGTGACTTTTTTGTACACATGACGAGGTGGGCCACCAACAAATCAACAGAGGGCTGCAGTCTGTGCATCCCTTTTAAAACATGGCCATCTGGCTTACACTATTATTCATTAAGTGCACAGGAACATCCAAAAGAAAGCATGATGGAAAGGATTCAGAAGTTGAAGAAGCATTAGATCAACGGCTTTCTATAGTTAGCAGGCAAGGTGTGGATATCAGCGACCCAGTGTTGAAGGCGGAGTCAGGAGAGATTGCTAAAAAGCTAATAATTAGGTACTTATTTCAATAAAGCATTAAAATAGGTACATAATTATTTTTTTATCTACAATTACATATTTTATTTTAGAACAGAATTTATTATTACTTTGTTTAATTGGGGCAACTGCTTAATTGGGCCAAAATGGATTAGTTCTAATGTGGCCCAATTAAGCAGAATCGACTGTATATTATGCATTATTATTAATATTGCATAAAAACTGAAATAAATGTTTTTTTAAATTTATTCAAATGTCCATTAGGCTTAACATATATCTGTTTGGCATTCTTATATCAGCAAGTGAGTAGGGATTGGCGGCAATCAGGTTAATCTAGCATTGTCTACAAGAACTATCAGCTCACTTTCAAAGTTAGTTTTCAACTCTAAATTTTTAAACCAATTTTATACATTATGATCACCAATAGTGCTTTTCCACATGCAAGGCTGAACTGGAACTGACTCTGCTGCAGTAGACTCTTGTTTTAAATTTATACAAAAATTATAGTTAATTACAAGGAATCAAGAAAACACAATAAATAAAGTTAACTTGTGGTTCAGAAATCATCAATTTCTATATTTCAATTTCCAAGAAATTTAAGGTGTTCTTCCTTCTTTGTGTGAGGACAAATTTACAAATAATCACTTGAACAATTTTTTTGTCAAAGCAAAGAATTCTGCAGTAATGATAAATGGCAGTTTCACATGAAAAACCCAATAGACAGTTTTGCATTCTTTATAAATATTGTAGTTCTAGGTAAGTTTTATGGTAAAAAAAAATTTTAATTTTAAAAATAGTTATTATGCTTATTCAAAATAGACTCTTAAGGAATTTTTATTTATTTGGAAATACATTTTCATATTTAAACTAGAAAAATTTCATGAGTTCTTAAAGCTTAGAAATAAAATTTTTTTATATAAAAAATATTGCATATTTATTTAGTCAGCATATGATGCAATAGAAAAATTCTTTATACAGTACATTCCCAATTTACCTTTCATATATAACTTTCTTATACATCTCCAGATTGTGGATTAACACCTGGAAGTGATGTTTAATAATCAATGTTTTATCTTGGATGCAATAGCTGAAAGATTTTTAAATGCTCCTGATTCATATATTTATTATATCTTAGATAATTGAATTAAAATTACAAATACTGCAATAATTTTTTTTCAATAAATAGTAATATATATTGTCTATATATATATATATATGTTTGCAATTTATTTTTTGTCTAATTCCAATTTTTTGTTTTTTGCAGATTATATGAATCTGATATATTTGAAAATTTTCCATTGTAAAAATTAATTGGAATATTTTAGCCTTCATCTATATAATTTATTTATTGATCATAATAATAATATTTAGATGATTTTTTGTCAGACAGTAAATATATAACTGATCACACTAGTTTTGAAATTGGTGTGGTGGTATTCATCATGATCGAACAAATACAAAAAACTTCTTGTATTTATTTTTTTTAGCTTTAATATGGAAAATTTCAGTTATTAATTTTAACAATAGAAACAAATATCAAATAAGAAAAAATAGAAACATAATTCTCAACAAGATTTTAATAGATCAAAATAATACAGACAGTATAACTTTAAATATATACTGTAGTTATTAAAAATTTCCCCATATTTATATTATAAAAACCCCAGAATAGTGGTGGTGGTATAAGAAAAAAAATTCAATGATGGCAAAGATAATATTGATGAAATCACCATATAACTTGTTTCTTTATGATTCAAATATTTTTGCATTTATTTATACTACTATTGATGGAAAAATTATTGCAAAATGCAGACACTATTCCCAAAATAAAATACTATTAATTAATTAAAAAGAGCAAGAAATATAAATGACTGCATATTTGTTCTTTGTACAATGATTGCCCTTTAAACAATTGGCAGAGTTCTGGCAATTATCTTTGAGAAGTCATCATAATATATTAATGGCTGCTTTATTTTTTGCTTATAGAGAACATTGTCATTTTACAGTCTGATTTAATAGTATTTCTTATCAAGATGAAGGTGAAACTCTGGCAGATTCTACTATTTCTACTAATGAGTCATAGCCTTGTATATCTTTCTTATGTACACCTAGGCCTTCAATCTTGAAATAAAAGAACATTTTTATATTCTATTAATAGAATATATATTAATCTTTAAGTGAATGAATATTTACCTTATTTCCAAAACATTCTACATCCAAAGCTAACTGAAGGCGAATTTTATCATCATCACTAATTCCACTTCCACTTGTGGCAGCTATTACTGTATTTTTATCTCTAACTCTCTTTAACCTTTTTAAACTATCTTCCATTCTTTTCACTGATATTATGACATCATTGGTGATAGACAGAAACCTATCAAAGCAATACTTGAAACTAACAATGAAAGTGTAATAGGAAATTTTTCCTATAAACAATTAGAATCTACTTACTGTTGTGTAACACCATTAAGAATTTCAAGACACCACTCGGTTCTTAATTTGGAAGAGAGGAACTTAGAATTTTCTTCTAGGAAACTTTCAATTTGATTTATCACGTTGCTAACATAGAGAGAGGGCTTGGATGGAACCTTCAAAGACAGTAAAACCAAAATTAATTACCATATAATTTTTATTTATCCAACACGAACAAACTGAATATACAATATATACTATGGTCAATTTATCCACTTGAAAGATATCTTGAGAATCAAATATCACAGAACATTCATTATGTAGCAGTCCAATACAATCTAACTTTTGAGTATGAGATACACATTAAATAGTTTCATTAAAAGATGACATTATTGTTCAAACAGCTTTCTGTGATACTATTTGTTGCATGATTGATAACATATTGCTGTAAAATTCTTTTAGATGATTGTTACGTGATTATCTGATAAACAATTGGTCAAAAAGTAATTTGAAAATTATCTCAAAAACAAAATCATCATAGAGTATTCAGCGTGATGGAAAGGATTCAGAAGTCGAAGCATTAGATCAATGGATTTCTATAGTTAGCAGGCAAATCGTGAATATCAGAGGCCCAGTATTGAAGATAGAGATCAGTAAAAAATTAATAATTAGGTACTTATTTAATAAATCGCTAAAATAGGTATTCAGAGGAGATTGCTAACTAATAATTAGGTACCTATTTTAATAAATCATTAAAATAGGTACAAAAGCTAATAATTAGGTACCTATTTTAATAAAGCATTAAAATAGGTACCTAATTACAATTAAGTACCTATTTTAATAAATCATTAAAATAGGTAGTCAGAGGAGATTGCTAAAACTAATAATTAGGTACCTATTTTAATAAAGCATTAAAATAGGTACCTAATTACATTAGGATACCTATTTTAATAAATCATTAAAATAGGTACCTAATTATTAGTTAGGTATACCTATTAATAAATCATTAAAATAGGTACTTCAGAGGAGATTGCTAAAACTAATAATTAGGTACCTATTTTAATAAAGCATTAAAATAGGTACCTAATTACATTAGGATACCTATTTTAATAAATCATTAAAATAGGTACCTAATTATTAGTTAGGTATACCTATTAATAAATCATTAAAATAGGTACTTCAGAGGAGATTGCTAACTAATAATTAGGTACCTATTTTAATAAATCATTAAAATAGGTACAAAAGCTAATAATTAGGTACCTATTTTAATAAAGCATTAAAATAGGTACCTAATTACAATTAAGGTACCTATTTTAATAAAGCATTAAAATAGGTAGTCAGAGGAGATTGCTAAAACTAATAATTAGGTACCTATTTTAATAAAGCATTAAAATAGGTACCTAATTACATTAGGTACCTATTTTAATAAATCATTAAAATCAGAGGAGATTGCTAAAACTAATAATTAGGTACCTATTTTAATAAAGCATTAAAATAGGTACCTAATTACTTTTAATAAATCATTAAAATAGGTATTCAGAGGAGATTGCTAACTAATAATTAGGTACCTATTTTAATAAATCATTAAAATAGGTACAAAAGCTAATAATTAGGTACCTATTTTAATAAAGCATTAAAATAGGTACCTAATTACATTAGAGTACCTATTTTAATAAATCATTAAAATAGGTAGTCAGAGGAGATTGCTAAAACTAATAATTAGGTACCTATTTTAATAAAGCATTAAAATAGGTACCTAATTACATTAGGATACCTATTTTAATAAATCATTAAAATAGGTACCTAATTATTAGTTAGGTATACCTATTAATAAATCATTAAAATAGGTACTTCAGAGGAGATTGCTAACTAATAATTAGGTACCTATTTTAATAAAGCATTAAAATAGGTACCTAATTACATTAGAGCGGCCCAGTGTTGAAGAAGAGAAGATCGGTAAAAAACTAATAATTAGGTACCTATTTTAATAAATCGATTAAAATAGGTACCTAATTATTATTTTTTTACCTATTATTTATTTACCTCGAATTACATATTTTATTTTATAATTTATTATTACTTTGTTTAATTGGGACAGCCACTTAATTGGGCCAAAGTGGCTTAGTTCTGACATGTCCCAATTAAGCGGAATCCACTGTATATATATTTCTTCATTATTAACAATTTGTTGCCATCTTATTGACAGCTTTTTCCATCTGTGTAAGAGGACTATGATTTTTATGTAAAAATATTTAATAAAATTTAGCCAATAAAAAATCAGAACCAAAACATAATGAAAACTTTTCTGCAACTGATAGGAGTGGAAAGCCACCAGCACAAACACATGATCACCAGGAACACAGGTGGCTGATGTCTGAAACATCTATAAAATGATCATCCCCTATTTTCTTAATGATCAGAACTATCAGAAAATACATTAATTATATAAATATTGACACATAGATTACTATATTTTAATTTAATATAACAGATGATTCATACAGTAGTTTGCTGCCATGTTTATTTGCTAAATTGATCTACATGTTTCCAATCTTGTTTGTAAAGTACCTAGTAAGATAATATTTTTGAAAATATTTAAATAAGAACATTTACTTATACCTGTGTATTTTTATAATAGAATTGAAAATAAATAGATATTTTTTAGAATTAATATGGCAGATCCTGCATCTACCATAACACATACTAATATCACAAGGAAGACACAATGTGATTGCTTTATGCATTTTTGATCATATTTTTGCAGTATTCTGTATTTAAATACTTACAAAAAAATTATGTACAGTTATACATATTGACATATTTTTAACAAAAAATCGAAAGAATTAATAAGATAATGATCTTCGTAAGGGATAAATATGGTGGATAACAGAATTGGTGCAAAGGTGCAACAGGAACATAGCACAACTGAATCAATGAATCCTTACTAAAGAAAAAATTTTTCAATTTTTTATTATGCCATGCATAAGCTACATATTTCTTCAAAATTTTTTTTGGAAAAATTTCACACTTTATACATCAGTATATACAGCAAATGTTTATTTATTGTTGATAATAGGTTGCAATAGTTCAAGTGGCATTTACTTTCCTAGATTGGATACCTTTCCTATCTCCTATGAATGATGATATATTGTTCCATGAGATTGCAGTTTTGTAATTTGATTTATTATTAATTCTGGCTCTGATATACAAGAATAGTAAGTGCTTTGTTATTGAACTTAACAGATATCTGAAATGAAGTTTGTCCTTTATACTGCTTTTTCCTTTTCTGAATCTTCGAAATCATTCCTAAATAATCTTTATACCAATGATATTTTCATTATGAACTACATTTAATTTTTCTACTGCACTTTTTATGGTTTTATTACTCAAGAACAAAAAATACAAAAATATACTGTTTGCAGAGATCATTAATTCTTTTGATTTTTTGTTAAAAATATGTTGATATGTATAATTGTACATAATTTAATATTTTTGTAAGTATTTAAATACAGAATACTGTAAAAATTGATCAAAAATGCATAAAGCAATCACATTGTATCTTCCTTATGATATTAGTATGTTCAAATGCCA
This sequence comes from Olivierus martensii, assembly GCA_000484575.1. Taxonomy (NCBI): domain Eukaryota; kingdom Metazoa; phylum Arthropoda; class Arachnida; order Scorpiones; family Buthidae; genus Olivierus; species Olivierus martensii. The sequence goes on along the minus strand of AYEL01081539.1, from coordinate 44,203 downwards.
TGCAAAATATTCATTTTTTTTTTTTAATTTTTATTCTTATCAAATCTTCATGAAAGTTAATAATAAATTGGCCAGTTACATGTGACCCTTAAATAAAAAATCTTAGATAAATATTCACATTTAAACTAGTCAAGTAATGACTCATAACAGTAATCTTAAGAAAATATACATGAACTTATGGACTACCTGAAATATTTTAATCCGACATCTAATTAATCCATTCATAAAGCAAGTAATTAGTTCTTTCTAAAATTTATTTAAATTGCAGAGTCCAGTGAAAATTATTGCATGTAAAAAAGTTATTTAAAATTCCAACTTAGAATACAAATGCAAAATGTCTTTTAAAATCCCATTATTAATATATGTATTAAAAAAATATATATTTAAATCTAAACTCTGAACAATAATTTAAAATTTCATTTGCATTTCAATAAGAAAAGCATTTTTATGAAAATCTTAAAATAATAAATGATATCACAAAAATTTGAATTTTTTATGTTTATATTTTATTATAAATTACAAATTCAAATGAAAATTCTTCTAATAAAATAAATATTTTATAATGTAATTTTTTTCCTCTTATTAGTAATATAGAAGAAAATCAATTGATTGCAAGCATTTTTTTTTTCTTCAAAAGAAAATACTGCTTGAAATCTTTAATTTGAAAAACATTAAATTTGAATTTAAGGCACTTAAAAATAAAATTCTGTGAGAAGTTTTGATATTTTATTTACTGAGCCAGGAAAATACTAGCATTCATTCTTGAACTTTCATGGAATATGTTCAGATGCCATACAAAATATAAGTTGAGTTTATGATATCTCACTATAAAAATGAATATTGTGTAAATTATTATAAATTAATATCTTAATATAATTCTTCATTCCATTTGAAAAAAATTGATAATAAAATTAGGATTATAAATATATTATTGTTATATCAATGTTTAATAGCTACTATTAGAGCTTCCTAATTATTTCTTTGTTTTAATTGGAATTAATTTATACAGCTTTTACCATAATTATAACTTCATATTTTTATATCAATATAAATTACTCATGCTATTGCATATTATCATATTCATAAAACTGACAATTTTAAAAAATCCAAAGTACTTACGGCTGATTCCAATTTGGAATAACAAATTCTGTTAAATATTCTTCAAATCACAAGTATTAATGTAAATGAGCAGAGGATTGACTATAAATAACAATTAATAATGTAATAATTGCTAATATTTGATTTTATCAGAGAGTTTAGCAAATTTTCAATATAAAAATTAAATTTAAAAAAATAATAAAAATAATATGTTTAAAACAAACAGATTAATAAAATGTATATTGCAAAAATGAATTTAATTTTTGTTCAAGTAAAAATTTGAATTAAATTATTTTAGGAAAAACTGAATTTTAATTAATCAAGTATATATACTTCTCATCTTACACAGTAATTACATTTCTGAAAAATTTGTACAATTTGAATTTACATGAATTATTAAATAATTATTTTGGTAAAATTAAAACATTATTATATTCCACATAATAGTTATATAATCTGTCCAGTTCATCATCCTTCTTCTTGATATAATAAGTGACATAGAAAAAACAGCTCTGCATAAGAAAGTATTATTTTAAACAATAAAATTTTCAGCCTTTCATAAGGTCATCATTAACTATATACATATATACTAATATTTTTCTAGTTTTTAATTATATACAAGAGTCATTTATGTCAAAATTGGAATTTAATTTTTAGATAGATAAAGAGACAATTATGACTAATAAAGAATATTTATTTCTCAACTTAATTTCCATTTACATCACAGCATTTTAGCCATCAATGTACCAATGTGTTAACACCAGCATAATTTTCCTTAAGTCTGAATTACTGTAATATGTTTTAAGCTCTTCTTCTAATTGAAAGTGTCTGCTGCTAAATATTCCTTCAAGAGACCAAACAGATGAAAATCTAAAGACATTAAATCAGGTCTGTAGAGGTATGTGGAAGGATTTCCCAACTGAATGTTTGCAGTTTTTCCCTGATTTTCCAAGAGATGTGTGGTTGTTTTGCATTATCTTACAGAAAAGTCCTTTTGATAACAAACTAAATCATTTGTTGTGAATTGCTGTATGAACAGAATTCACAACACTAGAGTAGTAGTCACTTGTTATTGTTGTTTCTTTTGGTAAAAGGTTAACATGGATATCATTATGATCCCAAAAGACAGATACCATGACTTTGCCTACTGATGAAGTGACTTTAAACTTTTTTGATATAGGGGATCCTTTATGCTTCCATTCCATGTTTGATTTCTTTGATTCTGCTGTGTGATAGTGTACCCATATCTCCTCACAAGTCATCTATTCCAGAAATGATTGGCCTTCTTCTTTAAAACAATTAAGAAATTATGAATTCTCTTGCGTCTGAGGATTGGTCAGTTGTCTCAGAATCCACCTCATGGAGATCTTACAAAAGTATACATGATCAGGGATAATTTTTCAACACTTCCAATACTTATGGATGTTTTTCCACTATTTCATGAACAGTTACTTGTCTTTTGTTCAAAATTCTCTACATTTTACATATTGACATCATCCATTACTGTGGCATCTAAGCTTTCTCTTCCAGCATTTGTCAAGAACAGATTTACACTCATCTTTAAATCATGCACACCATTTATACACTTGTTTCTTCTTAAGAGTTTGCTCTCCAAACTGTGCTGTTAGTCTTCACAAAATTTTAGCAGATTTGATGGCTTCATTCACAAGAAAAGAATAATAATGTGCTGCACAATAGCTGCATTGAGTTTATCATTCACCATCTTGAATAACAACTAACACAGTTGCCATGACAACAAGCAATGCTACTAGAACATTAATGCAAACATATATCATTATAAATACCACATGCTTGATATATAAACAGTAGGCATTTACTAAAGCAAATTCTGGTTTTGACATGAATAACCTTTGTATCTGTTGATGGTCTTATGGAATGCTACAAACACTACAACAAATAAAACATTCCTGTCCAATACTATTTTTTCTGTATCATCTGTCCAGTTTTTGTTTGGACAAGGTAGGTTTTCTATTTGCTTATTGGTTTCAAGTTAAACCTAGTAAAACCATATGTTTATATTTTAGAATCTTATTAATAATACTTAAATAAAAACACAGCACTTCTTGCAGTAAAGTATCAAACTAAATTTATTAGCTTAAATACAAGCGAACGTTTTCAATGTGCTACACATCCTCTTCAGGCACGTTAATGCCTGAAGAGGATGTGTAGCACATTGAAAACGTTCGCTTGTATTTAAGCTAATAAATTTAGTTTGATACTTTACTGCAAGAAGTGCTGTGTTTTTTATTTAAGTGGTTTAGTTAAAGCAGTTTAATAATATTGTTAAAAAATACTTAACTGGTCAATTAATAATTCATAATATTACTAAGCCTAATTTGTTGCTTCAGTTCAATTCAATCAAGGTTGAAACTCTCTTTATAAGCAACTTACATGATAGATTCACACTCCAGCTCATTTATATAAATCTATCAGACAATTTCTATTTTCTCTATTCACAAAATATCACAGATAATTATGTCATTCATCTTTACAATTCCATTGAGAAGAGAGAATTTTTAACTCAATTATGAGATCTTTATCCAGCAGTGTTGTTCTGAGATTGGATGACATACATGACACACACTGTCGAAGATGAAACCATTGTGTTTCTTACCATTATTTTTGAAAGAATGAGTTGGGAGTGTATCTTTACTCTTAACTCAAATAAAATACTCAATAAATAAATATAATAAGAAATAAGTAGATATAAAGAAATGATTTGGGTTTGATTCTTCACAGAATAACAACTTAAATATTAAATATATTCATTTCATTAATTTATATTTCTAAATATTTTTATATAACTGTAGAATATATTTGATTATCCTGTTTTTATTTTATCATGTTAGAAAAATCTGCATTCAAATTTTGAGATTCTAAACCATATTTTTTATAATGGTTACAATCTCTAACCGTTATAAAAATATTTAGATATAAAGAAATTGATGATGAGCAATGTCTAAAATATATTTTTAATGAAATTTTAATAATTTATTTTATTAAATTTCATCCTTATTTTTTAACTGGCTCTGGAATTGATTTTTATTTTACTTATCTGATGAGATCATCAAAACTTATTACCTCAAATTTCTTTTCAGTTTGAGTCACAGGATGTACTGGTACCTTGGTACAGACCAGACAAAAGCAGTAGTGATGGTAAGTACCTTAGCTTCTGTTTGAAAGAGGGATATATTCATTTAAATATTTGTTAATTATAACATTTATGCTATTTCATATTTATCAAATATATTTAAATCTGTTTTCATACTAGGAAGGAAAAAGTAAACAATTAAAATAAAATTGTTTACTTTTCCTAGATAATTTTCAAAGAAAATAAAACATAACAAAGAAAGAATTATTTTAACAAAAGTTATATTAATTATAAAATATTAATAGAACACTTCAAATAAATTTTCATAGCTGTCAGTCTCATCATGAACAATCTAACTATATTTAATTATTTTCTCTCTCTCTTAATGTGCTTGCATTAAAAACTGAACTAGCCACAATTTTATTTTTAGCATATAATCTACATTACTTTTCAATCTTACAAAATTTCCTAGAAAGATTAATTTATAGATTCAAAGAAAAATCTAAAATTCCAAGAAATATAATAAATTAAGTTTTCATCATTTTCTATTACTATTTAATTTCTAATTTCAAAATAAGACTATATATACTAACTAATTTTTCAAATTTAATAAACATTTCATTATAGAAAATCTATTTCAAATAGTTTTTGATCCAATAAAAATGTTCATTTCAGTATTTTTTTTATTAAATAAATAAATGATTTTTCAATACATTATTTGATTATTATTCATATTTATAATTTTAATCAGATACAAAGTTTATCATTTTTACTGTAACTTTTAAAATTTTTACCATACTTTTCAAAAGAGAGTGAGATTTAAAAGATCATCATGTCATTTTCTGATTTGTTTTACTAATAACTTTTGAATTATCATAATTAGATTTTGTTAAATTCAGTGGCATTGCTCTGCCCTCAAAAACGAATTCAATGCAATTACTTTTAATATTGCAGTTTCAACAATTTAAAAAAAGGCATATTTTCAAATATCTGAGATAATCTTGTACACATACTTCTAAGTTACAAAAATTTATACTTAAAAACATAAAATTTCATTTCCAAATTTCAGAAAATTTCAAATTCTCTTCAAGAAATTTAAACATTATGATAGCAGAGTGCTCTAGCAACCAATATAATGTAAAATTACAACTTGATATACTCTGGCAATATTTCAAAATGGTGGCAATTACATTAAAAATATCCTTTCTTTATATTCAGAATTTTTCATTCAAATCTGTGAAATAAGAAACTTCTAATTGGTCCAATTGTGAAATATATTACAAAATACAATATATAGCATTATTTCACTACTTCTGGAGACAAACAACAGTAGTACACCTATCCCTTGATTTGCACAGTACTCAATTTATGCGGTTTCATTTTTATATGATTTTTAAATGAAAACAAAAAAATTTTATTCGGATTTTATTTTGATTGTTTTGCATTAACCATTTATAAATTAAAAGAGTATCATATTGCCACGTTTTGTGGGTTTACGAGTTCGTAGAGGTTAATAAAGAGTGAATATAGCTATATTTCAGTTTACGAGTTCATAGAGATTAATAAAGAGTGAATACAGTTATATTTCGTATAGTAGTATTTATTTACACTCAAAACAAAATAATCTTGTTTCACTATAACTAAATTTAATACCAAATCCAATATAATCCGATAATTATCTCATACAACACTAATCTATGTCTTAATTCAGAAATCCGATAATTATCTCATACAACACTAATTTATGTCTTTAATTCAGAAGAACTTTCGTATAATTATCTCATACAATACTAATCTATGTCTTTAATTCAGAATAACTGACAGTTCTTCTTATCTCATACAACACTAATCTATGTCTTTAATTCAGAATAATTAATTATCTCATACAACACTAATCTGTGTCTTTTATTCAGAATAACTCGCATTCTTAGTCCACTTTCGCTTTCACAATTTATCGCTCACTATTAACTTTTAATGTCCAAGTCTCAACTCAGGCTTGCAGCTCGCCTATTTATACAATTTTCCTACATTCTAGATCATACGATAACTGTCAATTTAAGAATAGTCTTGTTTCTAGAAATTCTGTAATAAATATTCCTTTCTGCTGAGTTCAGTGCCTTTTTCCCTTTTTTTTTTCTTTAATCTTTATCTCATTTTACTCAATTATAAAGAACACATCCTCGACTTTTCTTTATCTTCTTTAGATTGATATACATGGTTTACAGTTTAATTGAACATATCTTTCTATTTTGTATGAATTCTGTGTCTCGTTTTACACGGTTTCAGTTTGCACAATTTTTCCAGGAACATATCTACCTTATAAATCGAGAGATGAGTGTATCTGAGTTACAAATACAGTGGTACCTTGGTTAACGATGGTAATTCGTTCCAGTATTACCGTCGTTAACCAAAACCATCGTTATTCAAGGTGCGACTCCCCATAGGATTTAATTGAAAATTGATTAATTCGTTCCAGCTCCTTCCCACAACCATAGTAAATATTAAAAATGCAGATAAAACTCATTTAAAATGTCCTAAAAATATGGAAAATATCACTTATTTATTATATTTGCTACGAAAAAAATTAACATTAATAAAATGAATTGTTCACGAAAACAGTTTTTAATTATCAATCTTCACCAGAAGGATAATTGGGTTCACTTCGGAATTTTTTGACAAACGAACCAGTAAATACTCTGGTTAGCATCTTATAGATTCAATGATTATTATATACATAAGATTTGATTTTGCTTTTTCATGGCAAATTAACAGTGACACACATTCGCCTATTTATTGTCTATATGAACTGTAGGATCTCGGACAGACTTTTTTCTTCTAATGGAATCCGAAACTGCAACATCACACCACTTGCAGGTATCAAGTAATATACAACACAAACAAACAATAGAATCAGACTTTGTTGGCTGAATTTAAAATAATAATCGTCTAGAAATCATCTTTAAAAACTAATGAACTGTTGCACGTCTATTTTTAATTAATTAAATAATTTGTTTTCATTACTATATGTTAATTATCATTTACTTAAATATATTTTTATATAGTTATAATTTTATTAATTTTAATAATGATATTGTTGGATTTGAACTGATTGTGATTAAAAAAACTAACAATTAACAACTGATCTAACGAATCATGTGATGCGATGATGAGCTGTTATAGACTATATTTTGTTGGAAGTTCACATAATCAGGAGTCGTTAACCAAGGCATTTTTTCTTGTAACTACTCGTCGTTAACCAAGTACGTCGTTATCCAAAGCCATCGTTAACCAAGGTACCACTGTAATTGTATTTACAAACAAAACATATATATGAATTAAATTTGTGACTTGGGGACTGTGTGTAATAAATTTTTCATTAATTAATGTATTTTTATAAAATGTAGCAGGAAGGTTAAGCCATATGAAATGATACATCAATTAATTCTTTAGCTTCAATCATTTAAAAATAGTAAAACATTAAAATTTTTTAATTTATTTAATTATAATTAACCAATTAGCAGGAATTATTATACTCACAGATAGATTGCTTTGATAAAATTCAAAGTAGCGCTTTCGGTATTCTTGTATTCCCTCTTCAGCTTTATCCATCAAAAATAATTCTATTCTAATTCGTTGTTGTTTAAATTTAAAACTGAACAAAATTAATAAGGAAATTAAAGCATGTGCTGCAATAAACTGATTTTCTAATTTAATTTTATAAAGTTTTTAAATGTTAAAATGTTATTAAAAATGACGAAACAAAAATTAATTTATAATGCTTCTTCATTGTTAAATTAGTTTAAGCAAACCAACCAATTAAAATTTTTGAAATTTATTTCTGTCGTCTTTTGAACTGTAGTATTTGCTTGATTTTTATGAAATTTAATAGTAGAGCAAATAGTTAAAAGTCAAAAAACAGATTAACTAATTAGTTTCATCTCTTTAAAACAGCAGATATTTAAATATCTAAAGCTATTCCCTCAATGACTATTGAAATATTTCTTAAATTTTTATGAAATTCAATAAAAAGATTATCATCAAAGAAAGTTCTGATAATATATCAGAACATTCTTTGTATCCATAAGTTTGTGCACATTTTTCAGGAATTTTGAAACAAGGAAAATAACATATAGGTAATTTTAATAAACAATGAAATATACAGTGGATTCCATTTAATTGGAACAGCCGTGTAATTGGGCAACAATATATATATAGTGGATTCTGCTTAATTGGGCCAAATCTCAAGAATTCTATATATATAGTAGATTCCAGTTAATTGGGTCAAATCTCAAAGAACAGAACACCAAACTAATAAACTAATACATAATTTAAAAACTAATAACCTAATACATAATTTAAATGCTTAATTGGGACAACTTTTAACTATTGGGACAGTAGCAGAAAAGGAATTTTCAATTTTTGATATGTTTTAGGGATTTTTCTGGGACAGTAACAGAAAAGGAATTTTCAATTTTTGATATATTTTAGGGGATTTTTTGAAAATATGGCAACACTATATCCACTAATACTTGTGTTTTCTTTTAAAAAAATCATCCTTATATAAAATAACAACATTTTATTGTACCAGTAATTTTTCAGGTTAAACCTTTCTATGAGACAATACAGACTAACACAATGGAGTGAGTCGTTTTTCGCGTCCTATTACATACACATCATCGACACATTGTCATCGCACTAATATAAACATTCATTCTTTAGTAAAATTATAAGTAAATATCATTGTTGATAAATAATGCGTAACAATACTGTATTCGGCAACACTAGCATGATGAGAATTAGTTATCTATTGCAATGAGTCTGGCAAGTATGCGTCTACTTAAGAGTCTATCGTTATTGTACCTAGTAATATTCATTTACAGTGTCGATTTTATTTAAAATTTAAATCTTTGCCAAGATGCCAAGAAAGGTTTTTACACTTTCAAGTAAAATTGCTTGTCTGGATAAAATTAAAAGCCAGCCATTTAATACAAGCCACGATAGACTCGCTGAAATAAACCAAAATCTACCATTGCGCATCTTCTACAACAAGAAAATCACTTGCGTGAATAGTGGGCATTACAGAAAGAAATTCTGGGAACATCCAAAAGAAAGCATGATGGAAAGGACCCAGAAATCGAAGAAGCATTAGATCAATGGATTTCTATAGTTAGCGGGCGAGGCATGAATATCAGCGGCCCAGTGTTGATGAAGAAGTTAGAGGAGATTGGTAAAAAGCTAATAATTAGGTACCTATTTTAATAAAGCATTCAAATAGGTACCTAATTATTATTATTTTTTACCTATTATTTATTTACCTATGAATTACATATTTTATTTTAGAATTTATTATTACTTTGTTTAATTGGGACAGCCACTTAATTGGGCCAAAGTGGCTTAGTTCTGACATGTCCCAATTAAGCGGAATCCACTGTATATATATTTCTTCATTATTAACAATTTGTTGCCATCTTATTGACAGCTTTTTCCATCTGTGTAAGAGGACTATGATTTTTATGTAAAAATATTTAATAAAATTTAGCCAATAAAAAATCAGAACCAAAACATAATGAAAACTTTTCTGCAACTGATAGGAGTGGAAAGCCACCAGCACAAACACATGATCACCAGGAACACAGGTGGCTGATGTCTGAAACATCTATAAAATGATCATCCCCTATTTTCTTAATGATCAGAACTATCAGAAAATACATTAATTATATAAATATTGACACATAGATTACTATATTTTAATTTAATATAACAGATGATTCATACAGTAGTTTGCTGCCATGTTTATTTGCTAAATTGATCTACATGTTTCCAATCTTGTTTGTAAAGTACCTAGTAAGATAATATTTTTGAAAATATTTAAATAAGAACATTTACTTATACCTGTGTATTTTTATAATAGAATTGAAAATAAATAGATATTTTTTAGAATTAATATGGCAGATCCTGCATCTACCATAACACATACTAATATCACAAGGAAGACACAATGTGATTGCTTTATGCATTTTTGATCATATTTTTGCAGTATTCTGTATTTAAATACTTACAAAAAAATTATGTACAGTTATACATATTGACATATTTTTAACAAAAAATCGAAAGAATTAATAAGATAATGATCTTCGTAAGGGATAAATATGGTGGATAACAGAATTGGTGCAAAGGTGCAACAGGAACATAGCACAACTGAATCAATGAATCCTTACTAAAGAAAAAATTTTTCAATTTTTTATTATGCCATGCATAAGCTACATATTTCTTCAAAATTTTTTTTGGAAAAATTTCACACTTTATACATCAGTATATACAGCAAATGTTTATTTATTGTTGATAATAGGTTGCAATAGTTCAAGTGGCATTTACTTTCCTAGATTGGATACCTTTCCTATCTCCTATGAATGATGATATATTGTTCCATGAGATTGCAGTTTTGTAATTTGATTTATTATTAATTCTGGCTCTGATATACAAGAATAGTAAGTGCTTTGTTATTGAACTTAACAGATATCTGAAATGAAGTTTGTCCTTTATACTGCTTTTTCCTTTTCTGAATCTTCGAAATCATTCCTAAATAATCTTTATACCAATGATATTTTCATTATGAACTACATTTAATTTTTCTACTGCACTTTTTATGGTTTTATTACTCAAGAACAAAAAATACAAAAATATACTGTTTGCAGAGATCATTAATTCTTTTGATTTTTTGTTAAAAATATGTTGATATGTATAATTGTACATAATTTAATATTTTTGTAAGTATTTAAATACAGAATACTGTAAAAATTGATCAAAAATGCATAAAGCAATCACATTGTATCTTCCTTATGATATTAGTATGTTCAAATGCCATGCAAAATATTCATTTTTTTTTTTTAATTTTTATTCTTATCAAATCTTCATGAAAGTTAATAATAAATTGGCCAGTTACATGTGACCCTTAAATAAAAAATCTTAGATAAATATTCACATTTAAACTAGTCAAGTAATGACTCATAACAGTAATCTTAAGAAAATATACATGAACTTATGGACTACCTGAAATATTTTAATCCGACATCTAATTAATCCATTCATAAAGCAAGTAATTAGTTCTTTCTAAAATTTATTTAAATTGCAGAGTCCAGTGAAAATTATTGCATGTAAAAAAGTTATTTAAAATTCCAACTTAGAATACAAATGCAAAATGTCTTTTAAAATCCCATTATTAATATATGTATTAAAAAAATATATATTTAAATCTAAACTCTGAACAATAATTTAAAATTTCATTTGCATTTCAATAAGAAAAGCATTTTTATGAAAATCTTAAAATAATAAATGATATCACAAAAATTTGAATTTTTTATGTTTATATTTTATTATAAATTACAAATTCAAATGAAAATTCTTCTAATAAAATAAATATTTTATAATGTAATTTTTTTCCTCTTATTAGTAATATAGAAGAAAATCAATTGATTGCAAGCATTTTTTTTTTCTTCAAAAGAAAATACTGCTTGAAATCTTTAATTTGAAAAACATTAAATTTGAATTTAAGGCACTTAAAAATAAAATTCTGTGAGAAGTTTTGATATTTTATTTACTGAGCCAGGAAAATACTAGCATTCATTCTTGAACTTTCATGGAATATGTTCAGATGCCATACAAAATATAAGTTGAGTTTATGATATCTCACTATAAAAATGAATATTGTGTAAATTATTATAAATTAATATCTTAATATAATTCTTCATTCCATTTGAAAAAAATTGATAATAAAATTAGGATTATAAATATATTATTGTTATATCAATGTTTAATAGCTACTATTAGAGCTTCCTAATTATTTCTTTGTTTTAATTGGAATTAATTTATACAGCTTTTACCATAATTATAACTTCATATTTTTATATCAATATAAATTACTCATGCTATTGCATATTATCATATTCATAAAACTGACAATTTTAAAAAATCCAAAGTACTTACGGCTGATTCCAATTTGGAATAACAAATTCTGTTAAATATTCTTCAAATCACAAGTATTAATGTAAATGAGCAGAGGATTGACTATAAATAACAATTAATAATGTAATAATTGCTAATATTTGATTTTATCAGAGAGTTTAGCAAATTTTCAATATAAAAATTAAATTTAAAAAAATAATAAAAATAATATGTTTAAAACAAACAGATTAATAAAATGTATATTGCAAAAATGAATTTAATTTTTGTTCAAGTAAAAATTTGAATTAAATTATTTTAGGAAAAACTGAATTTTAATTAATCAAGTATATATACTTCTCATCTTACACAGTAATTACATTTCTGAAAAATTTGTACAATTTGAATTTACATGAATTATTAAATAATTATTTTGGTAAAATTAAAACATTATTATATTCCACATAATAGTTATATAATCTGTCCAGTTCATCATCCTTCTTCTTGATATAATAAGTGACATAGAAAAAACAGCTCTGCATAAGAAAGTATTATTTTAAACAATAAAATTTTCAGCCTTTCATAAGGTCATCATTAACTATATACATATATACTAATATTTTTCTAGTTTTTAATTATATACAAGAGTCATTTATGTCAAAATTGGAATTTAATTTTTAGATAGATAAAGAGACAATTATGACTAATAAAGAATATTTATTTCTCAACTTAATTTCCATTTACATCACAGCATTTTAGCCATCAATGTACCAATGTGTTAACACCAGCATAATTTTCCTTAAGTCTGAATTACTGTAATATGTTTTAAGCTCTTCTTCTAATTGAAAGTGTCTGCTGCTAAATATTCCTTCAAGAGACCAAACAGATGAAAATCTAAAGACATTAAATCAGGTCTGTAGAGGTATGTGGAAGGATTTCCCAACTGAATGTTTGCAGTTTTTCCCTGATTTTCCAAGAGATGTGTGGTTGTTTTGCATTATCTTACAGAAAAGTCCTTTTGATAACAAACTAAATCATTTGTTGTGAATTGCTGTATGAACAGAATTCACAACACTAGAGTAGTAGTCACTTGTTATTGTTGTTTCTTTTGGTAAAAGGTTAACATGGATATCATTATGATCCCAAAAGACAGATACCATGACTTTGCCTACTGATGAAGTGACTTTAAACTTTTTTGATATAGGGGATCCTTTATGCTTCCATTCCATGTTTGATTTCTTTGATTCTGCTGTGTGATAGTGTACCCATATCTCCTCACAAGTCATCTATTCCAGAAATGATTGGCCTTCTTCTTTAAAACAATTAAGAAATTATGAATTCTCTTGCGTCTGAGGATTGGTCAGTTGTCTCAGAATCCACCTCATGGAGATCTTACAAAAGTATACATGATCAGGGATAATTTTTCAACACTTCCAATACTTATGGATGTTTTTCCACTATTTCATGAACAGTTACTTGTCTTTTGTTCAAAATTCTCTACATTTTACATATTGACATCATCCATTACTGTGGCATCTAAGCTTTCTCTTCCAGCATTTGTCAAGAACAGATTTACACTCATCTTTAAATCATGCACACCATTTATACACTTGTTTCTTCTTAAGAGTTTGCTCTCCAAACTGTGCTGTTAGTCTTCACAAAATTTTAGCAGATTTGATGGCTTCATTCACAAGAAAAGAATAATAATGTGCTGCACAATAGCTGCATTGAGTTTATCATTCACCATCTTGAATAACAACTAACACAGTTGCCATGACAACAAGCAATGCTGCTAGAACATTAATGCAAACATATATCATTATAAATACCACATGCTTGATATACAAACAGTAGGCATTTACTAAAGCAAATTCTGGTTTTGACATGAATAACCTTTGTATCTGTTGATGGTCTTATGGAATGCTACAAACACTACAACAAATAAAACATTCCTGTCCAATACTATTTTTTCTGTATCATCTGTCCAGTTTTTGTTTGGACAAGGTAGGTTTTCTATTTGCTTATTGGTTTCAAGTTAAACCTAGTAAAACCATATGTTTATATTTTAGAATCTTATTAATAATACTTAAATAAAAACACAGCACTTCTTGCAGTAAAGTATCAAACTAAATTTATTAGCTTAAATACAAGCGAACGTTTTCAATGTGCTACACATCCTCTTCAGGCACGTTAATGCCTGAAGAGGATGTGTAGCACATTGAAAACGTTCGCTTGTATTTAAGCTAATAAATTTAGTTTGATACTTTACTGCAAGAAGTGCTGTGTTTTTATTTAAGTAGTCTTAGTTGAAGCAGTTTAATAGTATTGTTATTTATTAATAATATATCTAAGCACTTATTGCAGTTGAGAATAATGATAAAACTTTTATTTAACAACTAAAAACTTTTAGATGTTAAATAAAAGCTTTATCATTATTCTCAACTGCAATAAGTGCTTAGATATATTATTAATTAGCAAAGTTAAGGAGTTAAAGCAGGTGATTAGATTGTTTTAAAATCTTATTTAAATGTACATAATTTGTGCAATCAAAATATATGTAAAAAAGTGGAAATTTGGTATTTCCCTTATTTTAATACACATTGATATAAAAAATTTTCTGTATATTTAATAATCTTTTGTTGGTCATTCTTAATATATCATAAGAGAAAAACATCATATATCATTTTACATTAAATTAGATCAGTAGAAATGCTGTTACTCTGTGTAATATGTCTAATATTGTATTGGTTCTTATTAAATGTTAGTAATATCCTAGTAGTAATAATGTTAAATTTTATTTAAACGATGTATTCTAATTATAAAATTTTATGTATGGCTGACGATGACTTAATGAAGTCGAAGTACTTCCGTAATAAATTATATCGTTTTCCACTTCGAATATGGCTGATTTATTTGTTATACCATTAATACTAGTGAAAGTTTATTTATACATTAGAGCAGGGGTGGGCAACCTTTTTTTTTTGTAGAGGGCCACTATGAAAAATTTATGGTGGGCCACGGGCCAAAACAAAAACAATTGATAATAGAATGGTGAGACTACGGGCCCAAAACAAAAACAATTGATAATAATAGTATTTATTAAAAAAAAGTGGGCAACCTTTTTTTTGTAGGGGGCCGTATAGAAAAATTTATAGTGGACCACGAATAGTATTTATTTAAAAAAGAGAAAAACAAAAACAATTGATAATAATAGTATTTATTTAAAAAAGAGAAGGTACATAAAAACAATTGATGATGATAGTATTTATTTAAAAAAGAGAAGGTACAGTAAACAATTGATAATAATAGTATTTATTTAAAAAAAGAGAAGGTACAGACATTAAGTATACATAGTTTCCGATCTTTTATTTAAAAAAGAGAAGGTACAGATATGTAAGTATACATAGCGTTGATATTAGATATAATAAAATAATGTGGCCCACGGGCCGGAGGTTGCCCACCCCTACATTAGAGTATTCAAATTTTAGGTATTTTATTATTCTGCATTTAATCCAAAACAGAATTTTTAAGTTTTGTATGTATGCTATATCTTTGAAACTATTTAAATGATATTAATCTCTCTCATGTAATAAACAGCCTTTTTGCTAAAAAATTAACATCATTTACCATATTTTAATTTTCTATCATCTTTATGGAATTTATATAATGACAAAAAGTTGTTTAAATGATAAAATTCACAATAAATTACTGTTTATTGCTGCCGATATTACAGAATACAATAAAAGGAAATTAAAACAGATATGATTTATTATTAACTTTCTTGCCTGAATTTCCTAATTTTTGACATAATTTATAGATATTTCAGACTTAAACAAATCTATTATGAGTTTTTATAAATCACACAAATGAATGATGATTAAAATTATAATAATCTAAAACTTATAATTGAAATGCTAAATGTACTATGTTAATATTCTCCAAAATAAGGTGTAAATGGAGTTATTCAAAACTAATAATCTAGCACACTTATTTCTATTCTACACTCTTTGGCTTAAGCAACAATCAGAATTTTAAGAACCTTTCTACTTTATCTACTATTACTAGTGTTCATCTACATCAATTCTTTCTTTACCATATGTGTTCTGTTATATGTGAAGTTTCTTTTATAACAGGTGTGTCAAACTCATTTTAATTCAAGGACGATTTAATGCGTCTGTAAGATTGCTGCGGGCCACATCATATTTAAATTTTTTTAAAATTATATTTTGGAGTAAGGATTCAGAAATATAGATAGGATAATTAAAAACATTGTGTAATCAAATGAATATATTACAAAAATATATAGTAATTATATAATTGCTTTTAATTATACATATTTTAAAAATCTTATTCTTGGTATCAATCTTTAATTTTCTGTTAAGTTTTAAAAGCCACATTTTCTGTACAAAAACAAATGGTTATTTGAATTTATAAAATTTTAATTTAAACTTAACTACTTACATTTTTTAAAGAAGTTAATAACACAACAAATATATCTTTAACAAGCCTATTAGCACGTCCTTTATACACATCCTTCAAAGAGGGATTGTTTGGAACTTGATTATTATATTTATCTATCCAAAAGAATACAGATTCTCATTTATGGCTTTTTGTTTTCTGGCAAGAAATTTCAGACAAAAAGATGTAGTCGTTGCAGGGAAACACTTATTTTTCAGATCAGTGACACAAACTAAGTGTCATCTGTATGTATATTCCAACAAGGCCAATCGAAAAAAACTCATGCAATTACATTTCATTAAAATCAAACTAGTGTATCATAGTATATGACATAACTACAAAGCGAACGTTACTATCTATTATAACATATTGTTCCAATTTTCATTTTAGTTAAGAGCGTTGAGGGCCACAAAAAATCACATCGAGGACCGCATGCGGTCTGCGGGCCACCAGTTTGACACCCGTTTTATAAGATGGAAAAGATGTTGAGCAGTATCTTTTTGATATTTAACCAACTTCTACATTTATATAAAACTAATGAAATTTTAAATTGTTACTTGTCAAGACTGATTAAATTTAAATAGTATGAAGGATGAAGAGTGTAAGTTCATTTTGCTCTGAAAACAAACACTTAATGGCACCACAAAAATTATAGGATCTACTGTGTGCTCAAACAAATTACCGTAATATAATTGAAATGTTTAATCCAATAGAGTTGGGATATCAGCCCTACTTGATTATAGATTTTAAACTTTTACCACAAATTTGACAAATAAAATGACATTTTCAAAGATGTCTATAGATGCAAACAACTTTTTTAAGTTATATCCATGTCATTTTTTTTGCATCTGCTTTGACATAATGGAATTGCCAATTACACTTTTAATCAATCACTGGAGAGTAAACCTAAACTAACCAAATAACCAATGAGTTCAATTCCAAAATATTACACTATTTTAATATCTTGTAGATTAATAGTTGAATTAGATTTGGCTCAAATCAGACAACATATGTCTACTTGAATTTACTATAGCTACTTAGTCTATTTATCCCATATAGGAAGCTAGCAGTAGCCTGGTCTGATAAATGCTCTAAATTAATCTATTCTATAAATATAAAAATACTATATATACTTGTGTAGAAGCTTCAGATTTTTAAAATCAAAACAATATGAAACCTGTGCTAACCTCCAAATTTTCAAATATTAAAACAGTATTATCAATTTATATCAATGAGTATCATTTCAAAGGCTTTTATTATCAAAGTTATAAATAAAATTGATTTTAATCATAGCAGAAGTAGTAATGAATTTAGATAATATTTCTGAAAAGATATATAAAACAAAAAGTTTAAGATTTCAATTTAAAAAAAAAAAAGAAAAATTCACATCTTCCGATTTTTTTTTAGTATACACAATATTAAGTACATATATTGCAAAAATGTTTATTTGCTTAAGAATATGATAATCTTGCGTTAAAAACTGAACATGATGAAGTTATAAAAGCAACTGCACATGCGAGAACCTTAAATGCGCATGATTATCCATGCCGCATTACCATCTCTGTTTACTATATTTTTATGCCAAACTACAAGTGCACTGGAGCTGTGGTCAGTATTGCCACTGAACCAAAAGTTTTCAGATCAGTTTTGGTTTAGTTTGCATTTCTTTTATAATTTAGAAAATTTTCTAAAGGTAGTTCACTATTAGAATAGATAAGGCCATTTGGATAAAATGCCAGACACACACCATTGAAACATTTCATTGCAACACAAACAGGGGGCTATCTTGTCAGAATTTATTATTATTGTTAAGGTTTGGAAATAATGAAAAATTTTCATTTCCAAAACCCAACAAAAATATTTAACAAAGTTTAAATGATAAAAATCAAATCAAAACATAACAGAAATTTAGTTGCAACTAATGAGACTGAAGATAATCTACATGTTCTCAATCTTATTTTTGAAATGCATAGTAAATTAACATATTTGAATTCATATTTAAATATGGATATCCACATCTACAAATTTTTAATAATATAAATTAATAAATTTAATTTAAACTAAATATACCATATTTATTTCTAGAAATAAATATAGCATATTTAGTTGCTAGCAGAGAATGTGTTAATAATAATGTGTGTGTATTGTGTAAGACTGTAAATATTGATTATTGAAGTTAGTAATTTAGATCGGGAAATCTCGGGATAAAGAAAATTTCCCGGAATAAATCCTGCAGCCAAATCATTCTCGGGATCCCGGGAATCAATCCCTAATCCATTACAATCGTAATATTTAAAATAATTTAACTCCGTTTCATTTTACTATAAAAAAATTATAACTGAAATAATTCCATGTAAAGTAAACTATATTTTTATAAATAAAATAATCAAAAAATTTACGCATAAAATATTTAATAATATAATATACCTTAATCGACAAGAAAACAAGTGAAAAAATTCAATAAAAGTTTTATAAATTTAAATATTAAAATTCTCGTTTTTAAAGGCGTTAATTACTAAAACATTACATCTTCAATAAGTTTTATTATTTCAGATAATTATCTGCCAATTTTCAGCTATTACAAATGTTGTATCTGCCTGAGAACAGTGATTAAATATAAACCTAACTTGTAAGCGATGCACTTATTGATATATACAAAAAATAATTAGATATAAAAACAAGCGAAACAAGAATGCGTTAATTTTATTAAATTAACCTGTATACTGCCAGAAGGAAGAAAATAAAACAAGAAAAACAAAGTTTTTCAACAAACTTCATCATAATTAAACGTATGAAAACACTATTTGCACTATAAATAACACTTAGGAAGCAAAGGTCGAGTTAATTAAAATTTTACAAATAAATGCACACAAATATAAATCAGCTCCTTTCTTCTTTTTTAAACTACAATATCTGTTTCCATACACTTTAAGTCTGTCTGGAGAATATATTAAAATACATATTTGATCGCTTTCCTCTTTAAATCAACTTTATCTTTTCATACCATAGTACGAGAAAATAAAGATATTCACATATATATGAATATTTTAATATAAATTCTTGCTTATATATTAAAATACATATTTGATCGCTTTCCTCTTTAAATCAACTTTATCTTTTCATACCATAATACGAGAAAATAAAGATATTCACATATATATGAATATTTCAATATAAATTCTTGCTTATGACTTGAAGAATCCTGAATTGCGATAAACATAAGTTCTCCAGTTTTGCAAGAACATTTGTTTCTGCAAAAGTTCGATTGATACAACAGTAGCTTATAAAATTTGCAGATTCTATATGAAGACTTTTATATATTGATAATTTGTAGATGACAGTCGTATATCAAAATTGATGTTACTGCAACTTTTACAGGAATAGCCGAATCGTTCTTTTAAGGTCGATCTTTTAAAATAACCATAAACGGGACTGTTGTTTACTTCTCCGAATAAAATATGACCACGAACATTTAACAATTCACAAAAGAAATAAAGTAAATACAAAGCCAGTTGCGGATAACTGGACTCAGCAGGAAACTAGTTTTAGATTACAACAACCAAACAGAATCAACAGAAAAGGAATATCACTATAACATTTATTCCAAATATAATAATTCAATATTTAAACATAATAAAACATCGTCAGCATCACTGGTAAACAAGCTTCAACTGAAGTCGTGGCGCTAATCCTCAATTTATTACAGTTTGCCATACAACCTTTAAAAAATTCACCTGCCTTCCATCAATAAGTTCCCAGACGAAACAAAATATTCATTCGGAAAGTCTATTTTCACAATTTTTATTAGTTATGTTCTTAAAATAACCAAACTACCGTAACGATCAGTTATTAACATCACTTAATACTCCAGACGAATTTTTGTTCTTTTTTTTATTCAAGGAATTTGAGAATTCATTAATTCTTTAAAGAAATAAGATCTTTTATAACTTTAAAATTTTTAAAAAGCTTTTAAAACTTTTGTTAGTCTGATCGACTGTACATTTCGAGTGCACATTTTAATTTTATCGAAGAAAAAAATGTATATTAGTATATATATAAGTGCATTCTCAATTAAAATCTGGCATTAACGAAGAGAAACGTCTTCTTTCTTTATATACATTTATTTCTCTGTGCAGTATCGATTGGTTTCACTACAGGAAATGACAAAAAATAAATAAAAATTTATAGTATTTATGTTTATTCAACGAAACGATAAGGTGTATCGGATAACTTATATCCTTTCATAAAGCACAAATTGTAATTTTTCATAATGATGATGATAATAAACAAGTTTGTTTTTTTTTCGTCCTTTGAAATTCGATCTAAAAATAGGAGGATTAATAGATAACCAGGTTACAAGAAAAGTTATAACAGCGAGGTTATAGGTTAAAGGTTGTACTGATTGTCTCTTCAATGGACTTAACACGTGAACAAGATTACAATTACAGCATCTCTTAGTAAGATAAAGTTTTCATCTTATTTAATTCTTTCTCTAAATCTCTTTTTCTGCACAATTATTTCGTAAACTATAGAATATTATCATTTTTTATTTTTAATTAATTTATTTTTGTATTTAAAATTATTTTAAAGTAGAGCGACGACGCCATTTCTTATCTATGCTCACACTCGATGGCAGAAAATGTCGCCTAATTAATAATTTTTTTTAATGTTAATTTTCAAAATATATTTAAAGATGAATGATTTTTATGATAGGAATTATAAGAATATTTTAAAATAAAATAATTTATTTTGAAGTTTAAATTTTACATTCTCCATAAGTTATTCATATTCTTTCCTAGTGACTTTTATGAGACACGAAAAAAAATTATTTTTTACAACTTTTACTGATTTAAACTAAATTATATATTATTTTATAGATGTTTTCTAAATTGAAAATATATTGTAATGTAAATTTGTCAAATATAA
This sequence comes from Olivierus martensii, assembly GCA_000484575.1. Classification (NCBI taxonomy): domain Eukaryota; kingdom Metazoa; phylum Arthropoda; class Arachnida; order Scorpiones; family Buthidae; genus Olivierus; species Olivierus martensii. Next base: position 22,671 of record AYEL01081539.1, on the reverse strand, counting down.
TATATTTAAATTAAAAAAAAAAATTGATGTAGGAAAATTACGACATGGCTAACTATAAAATTTTTCGTATCAATCTATAATTTTTTTCTTTTTTTCTCATTCCCGTGAAAGTAACGGATATCGTCACGCGTAGGAAACAAAAATTTGTGAAATATTACCTATCGCCAAATATTATTATTATCAATTTTTGCCACTTAAACCATAAAACGTTATAGTTCAATAAAGAAGTGTGTCTACAAAATATATATTCAGCGGTCACTTCTAATGCATTTTTATGCGCGTATTAAAACAGTTTTGAAACATAAAATTTCATAAATTTTATATGAAAGATATCTAAACATTTTTTCATATTATGATGTCTAGCAACGTAAGAAAAATATTTATTAACGAAAGAAAGCATTATACGGTTCGCATGTTAGAAAATTCTATATTTGGAGAAACGAATAATATATATATATAAAATTACGATAAAATTCAATTTATTTTGAAAATAATTTTCTACTTAATGGCATTTCCGGTAATATTTCAGTATCGAATTAAATCTAATGTAATTTAACTCCGATGAAATAAATAAATTATAAATGACAACAAAGATATCAATATTTAATTACAATTGTAAACATGCACATCTTAATAATTAGAAAAGTCGTCGTATATTTATATATATATATTGACGAATTCAATTAATAAATTGATAAATGCCGAAAGTTTTATTCTCGACATTATTAATTTTAATAATTACTTTTAAAGTTATAATTATAGAGAGAAATATTTGAAAATAAATAAAAATTTACTTTGTAGAAATTTTAGTTTAAATTTGAAATTATTTAATTTATTATTATTAAGTGTAAAAATATAATTTAATTGCTATAAGAGTGCTCGAGTTTCGAGTATCTGCTTCGAAAATTCTGTTATGGGTTCTTTATCAGATATTTTTTGGGGAATCCGGACTCTCGGCTCGATTTCATTCCATATCGCATTATTAATCTGATTGCAGTTTGGTCCCACTTTTAATAGGGATTTCATTAGTTAAATTGTAAAGAATAATATCTAGAACCGATATAAGTTAGAAAAGCTGCAGCTTAGGACCTCATATTAAAAGGGTCTTTCACGTCACTAAAAAAATAAAGTTTGTGGCCCCTAAGCTGTAAATATTATAGCTTAGAAACCAGAAACATTAATTTTATGTATACATTCATGCAGGGATGCTATCGGGACTGGATTATGCGTATTGTGGTTCATAATCTATAAATATTATAATTAAGAGGCCAAAAACATTACTTTTAGGCATAGGCTACATAACATATGGATATTATTAGGACTAGGTTTATGCGTATTGTGGTTCCTAAGATGTAAATATTATAGTTTAGAAGCCACAAGCATTATTTTTAGGTCTATATTATATAGAGATGTAATCAGAGCTGAATTTATGCGTAATATGGTTCCTAAAATATTATAGCTTAGACGAAAAAATACTCCAATATTCGGCCCTGATAACTTCCCTATGTGATATACCTATATAAAAGTTTTTAAAGCCATTACAAGTAACTTGATGGGAAGTAAAGAGCACTAGTATTCTCACACCGATCATTAAAAACCTAATTTACTCTTGGATTTACTGTTTATGTTTATGGGTTTCTTTTGTTTACTTATAAAATCCTCAAAAGATTAATTTTCTTGGGGAATCCAGACTTATATTCGATTACAAAAGGATTAACACGAAAGAAACAGTACTGTAGGTAGAAAGTAATTAAAAAAATGTTTTATAAAGAATTATTTTATAATTTGATACCAAGCAGTAATGATAATATATGAACAGGACATGTGTGGTTTTCATTATATCCCTACAAGCTACTATAAATGTGATTTTGATTGGATTATAAATACATTAGTTTTAATTAGACGATAATGGTAATTTATGAGAATAGACAAAAATAAATTTTTTAAGACCCTGTTGAATCAAATCTTTTATACATTTATAATTAATGTCGAATTTGATGTAGATACAGTTACAAATATTAGGCATATGTGTGAATTGATCTAAAATTCAAAAATAAGCTTTTCCAAGTAAAAAATAGTGTTTCAATATTTATAATGCACATCTCTCTTCTTTATAAAACGTGGATTTATTAATTGAGCACATCGAATCTTGTCTAATCAAATTTTGGAATATAACTTTCACAAAAACTTTTCACGATAAATTTCTAAATCTCTTTTAAAACACAAGTTTGTACCCGAAGACTTTAAAAACCTCTTACAAAGTTGGCTATTAAAGTCAATATTGTTCCTTACAATGAGTTAAGGACGTTGAAATAAACGTCAGCGTTGGAATAAACCAACAAGTTACGATGTACAATAATAACACTTCCTTTTAAAGTTATGGATAAGAACTACCTGTATTCTTCGACATAACATACCTAGAGTTTATTTTAGTATCCGGTTATTCAGTGTCTCTAGGCGCAGTATTTATTCCATCATATCAAAATGAAAAAAATGTTCTCAAGAGAAAGGCAAACAGGAAAGTTGCATTATGTACTACCCAAACTTCTTTCTTCCTTTAACCTGGATTTGTATCATTAAAAACGACTCCCAGATTTAAAACTTCCCCAAGTTCAATAATACACAAACAAAATCGCATCTCATAGAGTATTTATTATGTAATGTAATGGCGGAATTTATTTTGTTGTGGAAGTAGTTCTTCGAACAAAATTATTTTTACTATAACACTCACAATAACTCCTACACCAGATAAATGAACATAATGGCATGATAATGGCATGAAACGTGAAAATAATCATTCGAGCGTTATAAAAAACGGCAAAAGATATTTAATATCTTTTTTAAATATAAAAAAAATCGGACATCTTTCCATCTGAACGCTAAAGTAGTAAAAGATCTCCGCCATTTAGTGGAATAATGCATCCTGTCAATGCTGATATATCAACTTCGGGATAAGAAATTACTTTTGCTATTCATTCGTTTTTAGAAATGCCACTTTTGTCTATCTGTAAAGTGAAAAAAGTAAACAAACAATTTTCGTATAGTATAATGACTATTTTAATTGTTACCGTAAATGTTAACTTAAACGTTATAAATTCTATATTAAAGTATTACTTTTCATAACTTTTATTTAATATTTTTTCCTGTGATTGCCATATTATTTTTAATTATTATCAATCAATATATATGCAATTGAATATCTGTTTATTTGTTTCCTGTAAATATCCTAATTTTTGATCTATTGAAGCCATATTTTAATACGATTTCTTAGTCGATCGGATGCCGCGATGGAAGCGGGCTGTGATTCCATTCTGGGGGATCCTGGGTCAATTCCCGGGTCCTACAACTCCTGACATTTTCAGAGGGATTCTGACCCCTCTCCATTGAACCCTATCCTCAACCTGATGGCTGACCCTACTAGGGGTAAGGGCTGCCTCTGCTGAGAACTGGAACTTTCGCCTCTTTTTAATACCTATAAGATGGAAAGCGGCGTAAAACTGCACAGAAAAAAATATTTCCTATAATCCTACGACTAACATAAACTATTAGGGAATCCCGACAATCGGCTCGCACAGACATACAGACGGATATATAGTACAGCATATTTTCTCTTATTATATTGATTTATTTTTTTTCTTGACAGTGTAGCTTTTAAGCAGTTTTAGATATCGTGATCCCGACTCCCGACTCCGACTCCGACTCCGCAACGCTGACAATAATACTCTGTCTGCTTTGCTAGTATTTTGTAGATATCGTGATACTATAAGTTTCCATAAACTGTCATTAGAAGCTGTTTGGACAATAATACTCTGTCTGCTTTGCTAGTATTTTATAAATTTAAACAATGAGAAGAAAATATAATATTTAAAAAATTATTTAAAAAAAGCAGAACAAAATTTTCAAGTTTTGCGGCTCCGACTCCACCTTTTAAAAAAAATCCGACTCCGACTCCGACTCCACCTTTCAAAAAAAGTCCGACTCCGACTCCGACTCCGACTCTACCTTTCAAAATACAAGTTTTGCGAACTTTTAACGAAAATTGTAAACATCTTACAGTGAAAAAACTATTACCACTAATGAATTTGAAATTATTACTTTTAAATTTTTTTAATCATTACATATCTTAAATAGATTTTTTCTTCAAGTTTTGCGAACTTTTAACGAAAATTGTAAACATCTTACAGTGAAAAAACTATTACCTCTAATGAATTTGAAATTATTACTTCTAATTTTTTTAATCATTACATATCTTAAATAGATTTTTTCCTTATAGATACAGAATTATTTTAAAAAATTTTCTTACAGAGTAATAATTAAAGACCAATATTTACTTTGCTCTCTTGAGCATGATGAATAATGTATAGTAATTAGCAATACTGTATTTTAATAAAAAAAATTCTCATCTTAAATATATATCTTTAAAAAAACATATATTTATAAAATGTTTTCTAAAATATAAGTTTTTTAAACGACTTTAAAACGTGTTTTCTATTGATTCGAAAGAAAGTTGGAGTTTTAATATTTAAAAAAAAAATGTCTTTCTTACTATATTTTTATTAACGACAAAAAAACGATAAATATGATCACATTTTAATACGAAACAATAATTTTATATAAGAAAATTTATTAAAAAACAAGTTAAAGCATATTTTCTAGCGAAAATTTTCTGAAATTTTATTAAAATTAAACTTTATTAATTCTAAAAATAGCACAGAATACAAGATAATAATATTGCAAACATTGTAGATAGCATGTGTGCCACCAATGGAGTTTCCTTTCTGTACTTAGTTAATCGAATTCCTGAGGAATTTAATGAACTCGGTGAGATAACGATTTTGAACAAAAATAAAGATAACAATAGGCGCTTTATTATATAATAAAAATGAGAGTTTATTATATAGGATAATAAAGATTGCCAACGTCAAATTATATACCTTTCATATTCACAATAGTCTTATTATTGTTTATTAAAATGAAGCATTTATATTATCATTAAATGAATAAAATATACATGCCCGGACTGGTTAGACAAGAATAAACATGAAATTAGAATTTGAAGAAGAGAATGGAGAAATATGGATAACGAGAACAAGTTCAAAAATAAAGTGTTTCTTGTAAACAAAATAGGAAAACATTAATTTTTCCTTAATTAAACTTTACTAGAAAACGTTCAGATGTAGAAAATAATGTTTTTAAATATTATCAACAACTATAGAAGTGAGATATGGTTATTGTTTAATTTTAAATTAATATAAAAATTATGGGCATAATTATTGTTTTGAATGCGAAGTTTTCAACTGCAGTGCTTAACTTGAAAAATACTATGATAATTATTCTAAATTCACAATTCTAAATGTATTTTTTATCATTAGAGTTACTAAAATTACGTATTTAATAAGTATTGCTTAATTAAATTTTAAACGAAGAAGAACACGGACGTGTTTTTTAAAAAAAAAATAAATGGGTTGTTATCGTTTAAAGTTCAAGTATTGTGTCGGTTTTTCGAAAATTCACTGCTGAGTATAAAATCTCTAAAAAAGAAAAATAACGTGGAAGTAAAAAGGAGAGAATTTTCTCATCAAAATATCCAAAATTTAATTGACTGAACGAAGCAAGATTTGTGATTTCGATTTTTGTTTTTGTTACTTTTTTCACTGGTGATAGCTCTCAAAGAATTATTGATTTTGACAAATTTCGTATTCTACTGTAAAGAATGCCAAAATTCGCCATAAATTTGATTTATGGTACAATTCGCTCATCTTATTATAAAAAATCTGGTCGCTGTATAAATTTTCGAATGGTAATAGATTTTTCTAATTTTTTGAACGGAATTCGAAGAAATTTGATGTTATAATTAAAAATTAAACACAAGTTTTGAGATAGGGGCCTATATTAAAATTAAAGTGTATATAATATGAAAAATTGATGCTATTCGATTCCTAAATGCATCTGAAAACAAATTCAATTAAATTTTAAAACTCCTGTTGGCGTTTTCCAAATCAATAGTTTGGAATTTTGAAGTTGTCTGCCTGTTTCTCCAAATTTTTTGAAGATTGAATTTGTTTTCATAAAATTTGGCGTATTACTCAAGAGTTTTAAAGTTATACGCTTTGTTCTAGTTTTAAGATTTCATAGAATGTAATAATTTAATATTTTTATTTAGCATCTTAATACGAAAATAATTCTTTAAGTATAAATTTTACTGTTTTCTTATAATTAATAATCGATTTTCTTCCAAATTTCCGAGATAGAATATTTAACTAAAACTTTTAATTTGTTTTGACTGTTTGCATAAAAAATTAATTTCATTTTTTAATGTCTTACTCATACATATCGAATTCTCTTATTCTCTCTTTTCAGTTTTAACTATAAGCATTGATTTCGTTAAACTAATAAAAAGTCAATCATATTATTAACATAAGTTTAAAGATTTCTTGATATATATATCAAAGGAATTGATTTCGTTAAACTAATAAAAAGTCAATCATATTATTAACATAAGTTTAAAGATTTATTGATATATATATCAAAGGATATATATATATATCAAAAGATATATATAATAGGGGGAATATATATATATATATATATTCCCCCTATTACTGTGCAGCTTTGCACCACGTCCCACCGTATAGAAACTAAGTGACATTCCAGTTCCCATAATCGGCCGCCCACAACTCCTAGTGGGATTAACCATCAGGTGGAGAATAGACTTCAATGCCGGGCCGAACTCCTCCTGAAAAATCTGAAGTTGTAGGACCGGGAATTGAATCCGGATCCTCAAGGGTGGAAGCACAGAACGCTTCCATTATGGCCATCAGACCGACAATCTCTTGATATTAAAGCTATTTTTATATGAGAAAAATGCCATTTAAAATAATCAGATTTAATGTATCAAGCTACATTAAATCCGATTAAATATTCAAGTAAAGTGTGAACGAGAATTGTGTCATAATAATAACAGAATTCACATTTTTTAAAAGTTAAAAATACTAGCTTTTTCTTATGAATCCTGAGAGATAATAAGATTTCTAAAAATCGAAAACATCAAATCGAATGAATGTTCTAATATTAAAAAACTAAAAAAGTAATGTGTTCGTTTACTGCATTTAAATCGTTAAAAGACGGACTATAATGAATTTAAAATGAATCGCATGCTAAAATACTAGCTTTTTCTTATGAATCCTGAGAGATAATAAGATTTCTAAAAATCGAAAATATCAAATCGAATGAATGTTCTAACCTTAAAAAACTAAAAAAGTAATGTGTTCGTTTACTGCATTTAAAGACGGACTATAATGAATTTAAAATGAATCGCATACTCACAAACTATTGTAGAATATATATTAACTTAGATATAAACATAAATTGGTATCTTGAAGAATAAAGTCTTTAAAGAATAAAAATTTGATAAATTTCAAAATCAAGTATTAAAAGAATACAGTACGAGCATATATAATTATGTATAAAAAACATCAAAGTTCAGTAAAGCAATCAACATGAACTTTTCTGAATAAAAATTTGATAAATTTCAAAATCAAGTATTAAAAGAATACAGTACGAGCATATACAGTATAATTATGTATAAAAAACATTAAAGTTCAGTAAAGCAATCAACATGAACTTTTTTGCTTCTATCCAAGAAAATAAATAGACACGTTTATACACCGACTATTAGCTGAATGTGGTATTTGTTTCTCAAATAGTACTTCAGTTAATAGTCAGTGTATAAACGTAGAAAGATTAGAAATTCTTAAAATCTGTTATAACAATAGACGAAACATAGATGCACTAATTCATTGGTGAATCGAAACGGTAGCAGATTCCAATAAAATCACCGATATCTTCATAAAAGAAAACGAAAAATGTCTGTTAATTAATGGTCCTTGTCTTTAAGGATTGGAAAAGAGCTTATTATATGATTTTAATGATCAAAAACGAAGCTAATAAATGATCTTTATTCAGAAAATCACACATCCCGTTTTGTTTTCTTCAAGAATGACGACACTTTTGCCTCAACGATAATTTGAAAATTAAATTCTCTTCTACAGATTTTAGGTGTCGAAACGTTGAAGGGTTTTTTTACAGAAAAGTGTTTGCGAATATTGATTAAAATTATCGAAAACGTGATAAGATCAAAAGATTTTCCTTTGAATAAAATAGCAAAATTTTCTGAATCGTTGAGTCGGCACAAGTGTATTGACAAGAGATTTACTTTAGAGAAACAGTAGCCATCAGTTTGAAGTAAACAACATTTTATAAATAAATTTATATGTAAGTGTGCAAATCATGAAAATTTTTAGTCATTAAGGAATTTTTGTGTGAATTCATTAAATATTACACATTCTTAGCATAAATATCAATGAAATACACAAGAAATAAGGCACTAGACATTAAAGAGACAAAATTCAAACATATTAGAGGCTTCTGTTTCCTATTACAGTGGCTCCTTACATTAGTTTATGCGTCTGACCGTTCTATACACAGCTTCAGTAATGGAAAACGGAATTAGCCCATTATCTTAAATTTGTTTCTGTTCTGTTAATATACCGGAAAATTTAAACAATAACAATTCAGAAAATTTGTGCGAACAATTTCTTGGAAACAGTAGTATCGCCATATATTTTTGATATGCTAGATTAATGATAAGGTAGCAATTATTTTAAGAAAATCTGACTTTATTTAATTCGAAAAATTTTTAAATGTTTTATATTAATATTTTTCTTTTATTAAATAAAATTTATTTAACGCTATGAAGATAACTGAGAACATATATTACAATTAAGTAGTGTTTTTAGCAAATCATAAATATTTAAATGGAACGTGTTCTGTGATAATTTATAAATATGGTTGAAATGTGATAATTCTGTAATAATAAATTACTGTATAACACTTTTTTTAGTACATATAAATTATATATATAAATTTATATGCGTATAATAAAAACTGTTAAATCAGAAACAATATAATAAATCTCTACAAAACCAAGCTTCAGAAATTATAAATTATCGACTTTTTGATGAATTTTAATGAATTATCATTAAATAAATTAGTGAAAATCTTTTTGTTCTATAAAATACTGTAGATGATAAATCAACTTTTACCTTATGCTAGATAGTTAATCGGGATCATATTTTATTATTCTATAATAAAATGTTTTGATTTTACTGTACTCAAATATTCTGTGGCCCAATAATTTTCTAGCGGAATATTTATTATTCTTTTACTTTTAAATAATTATTTATAAATATTGCTAGTTGTTTAAAAGTAGAAGAATAATCAATATTCTTCTACTTTTATACAACTAGCAAACTAGTAAATTATAGTTTTTGTTAAATAAACTAGTAACTAGCATTCAACATGTTCAATGTGTTTAATAATATTATAGTTTGAAGACTAGTTACTAGTATTAAAATACTAGTATTAAACAGTTACTAGTATTAAAATATTAGTAACCTAGTATTTAACTTTGTTAGTTTATTGACAAGATTGCTAGCAAATAGTAGTTTCATTAATAAACTAGTAACTAATATTTAAATGTTTAATAATGGCTACTAGCTTTAAATAATGGTCACTAGTTTATCTAGTTTATTAACAAGATTGCTAGCAAATAGTAGTTTTATTAGTAAACTATTCACTAGTATTCAAATGTTTAATGATGGTTACTAGTTTTAAGAATAGTTACCAGTTTTAGAATATTAATTATTTACTAGTTAGAATACTAGATAGAACTAAACACTAATAAATCTCTAGTATTAACACCATTAGTTCTTAAATGTTAAAGGTTCCATATTTATTGTAAGTGTTAATGGCTTTAGTCTACTAGTTTAAGTACTAGTAACATTAATTAATCAAACTAATAATACATTAATAAGCTTACTAGTTTACTAGTATGAGTATAATAAGAGCAAAGTAAAAGACAATAAAAATTTAATAAACAGTATTACTTTACTACTGTAACAATAATAAAAGATTTATAATGAACTTAGTTACATTTCATTACGAGTTTTAATTTATAACAGCCCATAATAGTTAATGGATATAGTTTAGCATTTTATGCATTCAACTCTGTTTGCCAATTTTAAAATGTTTAATATTTGTCTTTAATTTTCAATTCGACATATATATTTTTTTCAATTAAATTATTTTTTTTTTTGTTTTAGATAATATTAAGCCAATTTTAAAATGTTTAATATTTGTCTTTAATTTTCAATTCGACATATATATTTTTTTTCAATTAAATTATTTTTTTTTGTTTTAGATAATATTAAAAAAAATAAATTAACTTATACCTTTATTTTATCCGATTAATTCCATTAAATCTTTTCTTTTAAGAAAACGAACGTAGATGTTTGTCTTTAACTCTCTGCTATTTTATTGACTCAATAAATTAAGTAAAAAGATGAAAACTTTCAGTTTGATAGAGATCAAAGATAAAAATATAAATTAAAAAAATTTTTTTTAACCTTTACTTCTCTTCGAATGATGATAATTTAATCAATTTAATGAAGTAATTTTAATTCTTAAATTTTTTATCATTTTTTAAAATTTCGAAATAATTTATTTACACTATTTTCTGTTAACTATATAGGGGACAAGCAAATATTTGATTAATGCGAGTTCCCGCATTTTTATCGTAACATAAAGCAAGTGTCCTGCATTATATTATGATAAAAATGGTCACCCTAAGTATAAATGCAGGTTGAATTCGGTGGTGCAACGCTCTCGATCGCAGCAGGTAAAGTAAAATTTTACTCCGATGCGAGATTGATGTCTGAGAATGATGTAGCTTCAGAAAATATCAAGTTAATGAATAGTAATAAATTTTTATAATTTACATAAAAATATTTTCTTTTTATTATTGTTATTGAATAAATGTTTTTAAAAAAAATTCATATTTAAGTATCTCAGTAAAAATTCCATTGGAATACGTCTACGTCACAAGGCTCCCAAGAGACTGTTCGAAGTTTCGTTTTCCCTTACATTGTATTTTGTCTAGTTGAGTTGAGTTATCGTATTCAAATCTTTGATCGTATTTTAAAATGAGTGGATCATCCTAACGATGACATCATACACCGTTAGGATGACGTGTGCAACGTGATTTCTAAACATTAAACGTGCGATTTCGAAGTTTTGATTTTGTATATGATGAACTTTTTTGATAGACTTAAGTTATTTTTCAGTACAGATTATAAATAATTATTATTTTTTCGTTATTTTAAATATTATTTTAGTTACTTTTTAATCTATTTTAATTAAATCATGGATGAGTTAAATATAATAAGCATTTATGGATTACTAGCGAATGGATTAAAATATTAATTTATAATAATGAAAAATAAATATATTTTTCACTCAAAAATGAATCCTAGGTAAGATTCTCAATCGATTGTTGAATTTTCACGTCCCGTCGTATCGGGCAGCACGGTGTTGCGACGCAGAAAAATAAATATATTTTTCACTCAAAAATGAATCCTAGGTAAGATTCTCAATCGATTGTTCAATTTTCACGTCGCGTCGTATCGGGCAGCACGGTGTTGCAACGCACTCGATTGCTTCGGGATAAGATAAAATTTTACCTGGTATTGTATTAAATGAATTATTGCAAAATTTCAAATTTTACCTGGTATTGTATTAAATGAATTATTGCAAAATTTTCTTCCTGATCTTCAGGAGACGTTCAGTCACCTATATTACTTCAATGGTTTTGCTTATTCAATTTCTCCAGCCAAAAAAAAAGTTGATTTTTTTGACCCGTGTATAAGCCAATGTCCCCACTTCAGAAAATTTTTTTGAGAAAAAAACCTTGGCTTATACACAAGTATATACGGTATTTATTGCAGAGTACTTTCGGTTTTAATAAACCATCATCAATGCAAATATTACATCTTTATAACAAAACATGATTCCATCTTATTTGATATAAAGGATGTAATATTTGCACTGATGATGGTTTATTAAAAACCAAAAGTACTCTGCAATAAATAATTGTTTTTCACTTTAACTGAGAGCTTATAACTGTATTATTTAAGGATTTAAATACAGGTAGTTATTGATTTTACAAGTTAATTCATTTTGGAGTGAGTTCATAATGTAAGAACTCAGAAACCAAGAATCAATTTTACATAGATATAATATTAAAATCAGGGATTCCCTTCTCAGCAATGCAATTTGATCAAAATAAAATTAAGTAAAAGTCAACAAAATCTGTAGTTTATGATGAAAAATGTTTTATCTATTTAAATAAATGAAAACATGGTCATATAAATAACAGGTATTATTAGAGGAAATAGTTTTTTTATTTACATAAAATGTTTTTGGGTCTTTCTTACAGACCCTCATTAGTAAAAGAATAATCAAACAGATGCTATTAAACATGTTAATTCAAAGATATTTAAAATACAAAGTCAGTTATGCATAAATATGTTCTTTTAAACATGAATTTTAATAATAAAAACAAGAAATATATCCTTAATAATCATAAAAACAAAAATAAAATAAAATGGGAGTAAATTAATTAAAATTAGATGTAAAGTCTATGCTATGTATGCACAGAAAATAAAGTAAAAATATAATTAAAAAATCATAAAAAAGCTTTCTATTATAAAAAAGTCTAATACAATATATAACACAATGTAACAAAGAGTAAAAGCTTAAATATTACATCTAGCACACCACTGCCATGACATGGTAAGATCTTTTGTGTCATTTTCATTAATTAGGTCTACCCTTGTTCTATGTCTTTCCACCTCTATAGCTTCAGCCTTAGAGCCTCCTAAATTATTCTGAAATGGTTGCATAATAGATACTTTGCTTGAATATATGGACAGGTTTTGCTCAGAAGGTCTAGATTAGGGGTGGGCAAAAGGCAGCCTGAGGGCCGGATCCGGCCCACAGCATAAATTAGAACAGAGGTGGGCACAGCCTGCTGCATAAATTAGAACACATTACAGTTTCAAGGCCCACATTTGTAAAATTCTACTTAAAAAGAAAAAATAAAATAATGGATACATTGTAGTGTAAAATAATGGAGACTGTCGCTAGTGTACACTACCGAGTTACTCCAAATTTTGATGTAATTAACCATGAAAATGTGAATAGTGAAATTTTTAATTTATAACAAATTTAATTTACTACCGAGTTACTCCAAATTTTGATGTAATTAACCATGAAAATGTGAATAGTGAAATTTACTATGAAGTTGTAAATTTGTTTTTACAAAATTAATTATGTAAGTACCTACTATTTTGTAACATTCTGATGTAATAAGTTGTTAGCAGTTATCAGTTTGATAAAATACTTATGTTTTTACAGAAAATTATCTGAATTAATTAATTCAAAGGACAAATTATTTTCTAATGTTTCTAATGAAAAAAATAGTTTCTACGACAAATTATTTTCTAATGTTTCTAATGAAAAAAATAGTTTCTACAGATGCGTTTAAACTCTTTGCATACCTAAGAAAATAACACAAGAAAAGTATATTTTAAAAATAATATTGATACAAGAATATATTCTTTGTGTAAGTAATCACAAAAGTGACTACATACAATAGAGAGATTGACTAGAACATGTGCAGATAAATTAGAGCAACCATCATTCTTCTCCCGTGTGATGATGAGAGGAAGTGTTTGTGCAAGAATCAATCTTGCTTGAACGTAATTAGTAATTTTATGTCAAAGTAGTTTTTATTAATTATTAATAGAGTAGCTAATATTATCATCAATAATTTCATTACATAATTACGTAATAATAATTAATAATTACATAATTACGACACCATAAGGTTAAATTCCCTCTTAGGTACTTTTCACTTTTTATATGGCCTGCTTCATCCTGAAGATTATTTATCCGGCCCTCGGCAAAAAATAATTGCCCACCCCTGCTCTAGATGCTAATGCTGTGTCCATTTTCCCTGTTTGCATGGCTACCTTATATTCTTTAATATCCTAATAGAAAGGCAATGCTTAGTTTTGCCTATGTATGCTGGTGGCATTGTATTGTGTGGTTGTAATCTGGGGTGGAGTAGAGGCAGTCCTCCTGTCTGTGCTAATGGAATCCCCTATGTATGCTGGTGGCATTGTATTGTGTGGTTGTAATCTGGGGTGGAGTAGAGGCAGTTCTCCTGTCTGTGCTAATGGAATTCTTATTATTTCCAAGCATTGAAAAAATGGTGGGTTTTCTTCTGTAAACAAGATTACATTGGGCACCCTTAACTGCTCTTTTAAGCAACTATCTAATGATGGATTATATGTCATAGTGCAATATCACTGATTCCATTGCACTTGGTTATCTTGGATTAGGTGTAAAGATAGTATATGATCAGTGGATGTCATAGATTTAGTAAATTCTTCCCATAATCCTTTTATGACTTTATAAGTATAATCATGATTGTGGCCTTGTGCAATTATAAAGCAGAATTCTTGTATTCTGCTTTATAATTTGTATTCTGCTATTTCTTTATAATTGTATTGTTATTTCTTCAAGACTGCAGAAATTACTTTATTTGACAAACTCTCCTTCAGGGTCATCATCAGGAAACCTGATGACAACTCCGAAGGAGGGTTGAAAACGTTTGTCAAATAAAGTAATTTCTGCAATCTTGTGCTAGTTTTTGAGTGTAATTGTTTTGCAATAGTGCAGAAGCAGAAAAATGCAAAGAAATATTCTTGTATCTTATCTTTACATCTCATACAACATATATATGAGCTCTGAACAAGGTCCTAAAATTCCAGCTTATATGCCATTGGATCTTGTGACTATGCTGAATACAAAGATCAAGCTATAAATAGTAGTAATGTATTGTTCTTATTGTATTTTAATAGAAATATTCAAGTAATGGAATATGGAGTCTTCAAATTGGTCTATTTTTAAAGTCAGCCCTAGAGTATTATCTGATAAAGCTCTGGCTAGCTCGTGAACTTTGTGTTCTTGCTTCCATATGATGCAGAAATTGCCTATGTATCTTACATATAATCTTATACTAGGCATAAAGTCATTAACTGTTTGGCACTCCTTATATCTAATGACAAACTCAGCCATTGTTCCTACCAGGCAGTGGTGCATTATCCTATGGGCATATGTATCTTACATATAATCTTATACTAGGCATAAAGTCATTAACTGTTTGGCACTCCTTGTATCTAATGACAAACTCAGCCATTGTTCTTGCCAGGCAGTGGTGCATTATCCTATAGGCAAAAAAGGGGCAATTGCCTAGGGCCCCCATCAATAGGTGGTCTCAAAGTTCCCAAATCAATATTCTGTAAACTTATTTTTGTAGTAAAAAAAAATCGGAAATTAAATTTCTCTCGTACTGAGGATCCTAGATTGCAGGTGTGATGCAGTAGTTTAAACTGTAAAAACTAACGAATTCAATTGCAGAATGTTTAACTTGAAATAACTCTTTAGGTTGGAGAGGAGACAGAAGAATTTTATAACTGTCAAACAAATCATAAACAATGACTGGAGAGAAGAAATAATGATCAATTTACAAACAGCTGCAAGGTCCAGGTCTGGAGATCTGAGGAAAAACAATATTGCAAAATATCCTGTCAATAAGGTCCACCTGCCAATCTCAGTGGAAGAGAGGAGGTGCAACTAGACAAAATAAGATCAGAAATGAGTTCAAACCTCTCTCTCTACTGATCTGATTAGGTGGACCAAAAACAAAAACAAAGGGACAGCTGAACACACACACTCGCCCTCTCTCTCTTCATCAATACTTCTGCGTATATGCTTTGATATGTTTTGAAAACCCACTTAGAAACTTACAGTAAATGTGGTAAAGGACAGGTGAATTATCTTTCTATTATTACATGTGATGAATTCATAACATTTAATGGCCGCTAACATAAAAAATAGAATTATTATTGAAATCAAACAGGCTAAATTGTTTTCACTTATTTTTGACTCTACTCCTGACATAAGTCACACAGATCAAATCATTTATTATATGATATTTAGATAAAGAAAATAAAATTCAGAAACATTTCTGGTCTTTTCTATGTATTGAAAAGCATGATACTAGCTAATCAGAAAATATAATAACTTCAAAATTAATGGAATATGGTTTAGATATCCAAAACTATCGAGGATAATCTTAAATAATGCAGCCACCATGTCTGAGATATACAATGGGTTACAAACGAAGATTAAGAGCCATAGTAAAACTGCATTTTATGTCCCTTGTGCAGATAATAGCCTAAATTTAGTGGGAAATTTTGCTGCAAAAGCTTGTACAAAAGCACTCCATTTCTTCAATTTTATTCAAAATTTATTTGTATTTTTATTCTTCTACAAAGAAGGGGATATTTTAATAAAAGCAATTACAAAAGAAAATGTAACATAAAAAAAAAATTTGTCAATATTATGCATTAAAAATGACATTAGTATTGGAGTTTATTATAATGAACTGATTGATAATTTTGCAACTCAAAAAGCACAGAAAGTAAACATATCATAATGTTCTTAAAATTTTCATTCTAATTACAACTTTTTATCAGGTAATTTGTTATGTTCCATTAAGAATTGTTTTTATTTTTAACCTATAGAAAGTTTGATTTGTTATATTAGAGAGCTTCAGCAACACAAATGTGCAGTACAAGAATGACGTAGAATGCTAGAATGATGAAATCATGGCATCATTTTGAATCGTTGCTAAAGAGTTCTTCTATAGAAAAAAAACAAAAGTTCAAACAGCCTAACAGCAAGTAACACTTTTAATAGAGTATAACGTTTTCGGACCTAAGACCGGTCCCTCTTCAGTACATTTCTACTCTAACAAGTAAGTACAAAATCTTTATCAGAACAAATATCAGAACAAGAACAATATTTGAAAAAGTTTCAGTTATAGAACATCTTTCAGTTTAGAATTACATACTATTTTAAATATCTTCAATAGAAAAATTAATATAACTAGAACAATACTTCAAAAAATTTTTTTAGTTATACAAGTGCATTATGTTTACACTATTAAAGAATTTAAATCATATATATAGGATTAATGACATAGAAATATAACAAGGACACAAAAAATAATATTATAAAAATAAAAATTATAATAAGTAAGAATAACACAATAAGAAACTTAAAATTCATAGATAAATACATATTCTTAAAATGTCTATAGCAGAAATGTGCAAAAATCCCTGTCTTCTCCCATCTTCACCACATTTACCTTGTATACCAATAACAGTAGTCAATAAAAGAAGTCTCTCAATGACATAAGTTTGTCATGCCATTGGAGACCTAACATCAAGGTTCATTACATTTTATTGCCAGCACACCACTTCCATGATCTTGGAAGTGTTACAGGGCCAGAGTCATTAACAGTATCATGCTTATGATCACAAAGGTTCATTACATTTTATTGCCAGCACACCACTTCCATGATCTTGGAAGTGTTACAAGGCCAGAGTCATTAACAGTATCATACTTATGATCCTTTTTTCAATCTCTATGGCCTCAAGAGTCGTCAGGCCTCTTATATCATATGATGTTTTTAGCATCTTCGTATTCTTCCAATTACCGCCACGTCCTGTTCATAAACTTTAATAGCCAGAGCGGTGTTCATCTTTCCCGTAGCCACATCGTTTTTATGCTCGTTAAATTCTTTGCCATACACAGCTCTTCATGGATTATGCAGTTTTCCTTTGAAGATGGAGGCTCCTCCATCTCCATCATGGCTCTTCCACCCTTCTAATACTTACAAGGGAAGACCAAAAGTTTTTACCCTCATCACAATGTAGATTGCTAGGAATCTGAAATTTGGTTCTCCAACTCTTCCTTCCCTACATATTCATCTCCTAGGGTCACACATTTCTCATACTTTGTGGTACAGTTTTTTAATCCTATCTTTGTTGAAGTTGGAAGATTTGGAGGCAAACCAGCTCTCCACAGCAGTAATGATCTCCTGATTGTCAAAGAAACTTCTTCCCCAAAAATGTGTTTTCATATTTTGAAACAGGATAGTCTGAAAGTGCCAGGTCAGGAGAATATGGGGGATGGGGCAAGCTTTCATAGCCATATCATCACAGAAAAATGACTGTTTCTGAAACTTGATGTGCAGATGCATTGTCAGCTATTAGCAACACATCTTTTGACAGCAAACCATGTCTTTTTTTCCTTGATAACCAACCTCCTCATAATTTTTGCCTCTCTAGCTAAGAAATTAAATGTCACACATCTGTCTTCAAACACTAGCTGCCAAACTTTTGTCACTGCACTTGATTCTGTGGCTGTTAGACAGCTTTCTCTTGGGTCATCTTGTAAACTGGTGCAATCAGATTTGAATTCTCATTTCTATCATTTCAGTCTCATATGATGGACATTCTTTGCCATACACAGCTCTTCATGGATTATGCAGTTTTCCTTTGAAGATGGAGGCTCTTCCATCTTCAAGGGAATTTTGTCCAGCATGACACCTCTTTCTATTATCATGCTTCTAACTCTGGTTAAACAGGACCTGTTAAAACAAAAAAAGGCATGCGTTATTAGTAAGACGACAATTTATAATTGTTTACAGTTAGAGATCTAATAGTACATATACAACATGGTGAGAGTAAGAACTTTTTTGGCTTCTTTTCATCTGAAGTAGAAATCTTCAATGTAGAAATGTAGAATCTCTGATAGCATTGTGTATTATAAATTCTTGATAGGCCAAATAATAACTAATGCTTGACATAATCATCATGTTATGATGATTATTATATGTATCAGTCAATTAGCAGAATCAATAAAAGATGTAAATTAATAAAAAATAAATGCTGACAGTGCAATCATACCATTTGTAATTTTTTAGGATATGTGAAAGAGAAATCTGCATTCTTACCACTTAGAACAACAAATTTATTCTTAGATGTTTGTATAATAACTAATTCACTGCATTATTCATATATAACATGAATGTAATTGTGTATATCATGATGGTATATTGTATATGAAATCACTGTTTATAATTTGTAATTAAATACAACCTCTCTCCAAGTTATATAAATTCAGTTTTATGTAAAATATTATCCATAATTTTTTTTTATTTTTTCAAATACAGAGCATAAATATCTATTTTACTAATAAGTTACAAGTTTGAACATGCTAGTTCATATTATTGAATCATCATATTACTTGATTTATTTTTGTTATTGTATATTGTTTGTTGATTTTAAATATCATATTATTGGTAGGATATCATTCCATGTAGTTTTTCTTTTCAGATAGAACAATATGGTGTGATAGCGTTGTGTAGGTGCAGTCACTATAGTTCACTTAGCTCTAGACTTAAATATCATATTATTGGTAGGATATCATTCCATGTAGTTTTTCTTTTCAGATAGAACAGTATGGTGTCATAGCGTTGTGTAGGTGCAGTCACTATAGTTCACTTAGCTCTAGGAATTTTTTATTTAGAATATTTGTTAAAAAATTATTTTTCCAACTTATTCAAAAATCTGTTTTACATAAAGCTTTTATCCTGATTATTTGTATAGTTGGAATAACTATACATATTTTTAAAATCAAGAAAAAAAAAATTAATTTGAAAATATTAATTTACTTCTGTACCAGGAGGAGGATGGCACTAAGGTACAATTTATATAAGTTAAACTAAGATGTGAAACTTGAATTGGTTGAAGGAGAACAAGTACAGATCAAAGTTAGATACAGTTTACTAAAGGAACAAATTTCAAATCTGTGCCTTTTCTATGATGTAAGGCTATGAAGGTTCATGGCATCAGTTCATTCATAACGAATAATGTTGTTCCTCCAAGATTTGACACATGATACATGTTATTTTTATTTTAGTTTATATTTTATCATCATTATAAACATACTAAAATAAAACATGTCTTACAGTAAAAAATAGATGTTATCATATTA
Organism: Olivierus martensii; assembly: GCA_000484575.1. NCBI lineage: Eukaryota > Metazoa > Arthropoda > Arachnida > Scorpiones > Buthidae > Olivierus > Olivierus martensii. Next base: position 2,796 of record AYEL01081539.1, on the reverse strand, counting down.
TAATTACTTGAAAATTACTATTTATTAGCAACAGTATACTCGATAAGTAGCAGATAACTACTAAACAACTAAAAAATAATTGCAAAACACAAACTAAGTTATTTGGCATTAACAGCAGCAGTAAGTTAAAGTTAAATGACAGGAACTTCAATGGGACATTGTAAAACCAAGCCTAAATGTTAATCAAATATAGATAATCAGTTATTTAAATTTTTATGAAAAATATACAGTCAAAGCCAGTTATAAGGGAATCCAGATTTACACTTTTTGTCCCTTATATCTGAATATGCAACAAATCTGCACTTCATCAGGTGGGCAAACATTGAAGAGTTTTCATTTAGGGTTGTTATTTTTGGTTTTAACCGAATATCGGTTATTTGAGTTGTATACATTATTCGATTACTGGTTATGGATCTTGTAGCTGTGGTATACAAAAAATGGGAAATAATACTAGATATTCCCCACTCTTATAAATGAGCTTACTGGTTATGGATCTTGTAGCTGTGGTATACAAAAAATGGGAAATAATACTAGATATTACCCACTCTTATAAATGAGTGAAATTCTGTCATTTAATCTCATAAACTTGGAGTATAACTCTTCTTTTTCTTGGGTTACTGGAGTATAACTCTAAAACTTCTACAAACTTATATAACTAATTATTAGGTGGCGCCATTGTTAGGGTACAGTGCCACCTGATGATTTCTTCTTTTTCTTGGGTTACTGGAGTATAACTCTAAAACTTCTACGAACTTATATAACTAATTATTAGGTGGCGCCATTTTTAGGGTACAGTGCCACCTGATGATTTTGTCTTTTAGAGGAAAACTTCAATTTTAATTTAATTTGTATTCATTAATTTTTAAATTATTAATACAAAAAGCAAATTGGCTTTTTATGATGATTTTATTATTTTTAAATAAATTACACTGATGGCTGATCGGAATAAATCAGGATAAAAAGCAGATTACAAGGAAGAGTACAGAAAAATGAAAAATTATATCCCTTATAGCTGAATTTTCCATTATATCCAAATCCACTATAACTGACAGAAAATACACATAAAACATAGGTTTTTCACTGGGACCAGAAGCGTTTGTCCCTTATATCCGACTCCCTAATAACTGGCTTCGACCTGTATATATATATATATAATAAAAGCTATTAAACATTAGAAAATCTCTGTTGGATTTGGTCAGTTTTATCAATAAATTAGCAATATTTTTATTAACTCTTTGTTTTTTAATGAAATTTTAAAAGTTCTATTTTTGTTAACTAATTTTTTTCTTCTATAGTTATTATATTGTTTACAACATTACAAAGGAGATGAAAAAATAAAAGGATTCATTTGGGATCTAATTACTCCAACTGCTGATGGTGAAACTCGTGTACATAAAAACCATTCTGGTATGTATTAACTTAGTATTTATATTAAATATTATATTAAAATTTTTAATTGTAGATTTAAACTTTAAGCCAAATCTCATAAATTTAATATGTTTTTATTTAAAATGAAATAATAAGAAATTAAAGTTTTAACAGGCTTATCGGCTCCTGTTCCAAGGGGACGAAAAGGCAGGAAATTAAAAAAAGAAATAAAACCATTTTATAATTTGTCAGAAGAATGGAGTATGTGGATCAGAAATGAAAAAAATAATCCTGATTTTTTATTAGCTGATGAAACTTACAAAAGGCATTTACAAAGACATTCAAATAAGTATATAGCATTTAAATTAATAATAATTGCATAGGAAAAAGCAACATAGTTTAAACTGCATTATTTTTTGTTTTGGTAGAGTATTGCTTAGAGTAAGGCTCCTCTATTATTTAAAACATGAAGTTATTGGAGATCTTCATGATCAAGTTTGTGCTGGCATTCCTGCAACGTAAGTGAAAGTATTATATTTTATTAGGTAAATTGCAGTAGATTCTATTAAAATATAACTATCAGATACTTTATTGATATTAGATAATTATATTTTAAGAGAATTGAATTTGAAAGGAAAATAAAATGATTTAAACATTATATTTAAAGTTATTTTAAACCATTAATTTTTGGTGGTGGTTAATATTTTTTGTCAAAATTATTAGGATTTTTTTAATAAAATATTAGAAGAAAATAATGAAATCTTTCTGATTTATAATGCCATCTTAAAATTGACTTTCTTATAGTAAATTTTTTACTATATTTTGACGTTTTGCAGATGTCTATATCTGAATTAGATTAATTATTAATATTTAATAGATTAAAATAGTAAAATTTACCATTAAAAATAATCCTCATATTTTTATTACTTTAATTTTTTCTATTGCATTTAATTTTGTTATGAATATATGCATTATCAAAAAATTTTATTTTTTGAAATTTGTTTTAATTCTAGTAAAATAACATGATTTACTGGATTGCAAATAAATTTATCTTGATTAGATATTACTACACAATACAAATAGCTGTGAAGAGATGCATGATGATGCATTGAACCAAAACCATAATATGCCTTTTCAGTAGCTCTGTTCATGACTATTATCCTTGAAAAGTTACAGAGATATTACTACACAATACAAATAGCTGTGAAGAGATGCATGATGATGCATTGAACCAAACCATAATATGCCTTTTCAGTAGCTCTGTTCATGATTATTATCCTTGAAAAGTTACAATATTCAAAATAAGCAATAATTCTAAGTAAATCTAACAGTTATATGATTCTGAAAGTCCAGAATCCTGTCTGGCCAGGTTTTCTAACTTTTGGAAAGTAAATTCTGAAAATAAACTAAGAAATCTACACAAAAAAA